>CAUOFW020002325.1:197532-328986 GCA_963454935.2 Ilex paraguariensis
TCTCCCAAAAATGAGCCGTAAACCTGGGATCTCGGTCCGATACAATAGATACCGGTACTCCATGCAGCCGTACAATCTCCCGTATATACAACCTGCAGAATTCCTCCAATGTGAAGGTCATCCGCACAACCAAAAAGTGTGTCGACTTAGTAAGCCGGTCCACTATCACCCACACCGCGTCATGACCCCGCGATGTCCATGGCAAATGGGTCACAAAATCCATCGTGATATGTTCCCACTTCCACTCAGCTACCTCAAAAGGCTGGAGTAATCCCGCTGGTCTCTAGTGTTCAGCCTTAACCTGCTGACACGTGAGACATCGATTGACAAAATCGTCAATCTGCCTCTTCATTCCATTCCAGTAATACTGGCGACGAAGATCATGATACATCTTCATGCCCCCTGGATGAACTACAAAACGGGAGCAATGAAACTCTCTAAGGATCTCCTCCCTCAGATCTGCCAATTGAGGAACCACAATCCTTCCTCGATACCGAAGACTACCATCTGAGTGAATAGCCCAGCCCTCATCACCTGTACCTGTCTGTACACAGTCCCGAATGGATAATAGCTCCGTGTCCTGACTCTAGGACTCAATCACCCTGTTCAGTAGAGACGGCGTAGCCACCAAACTCCCCAAAGTACCCTGAGCCTGACCCATATAACATAGCCCGAACTGTCCCACAGTCTCGAACATCTGCCACTCCCGGGAAGCTACACTAGCCAAAACTCCCCGTGACCTTTGGCTAAGTGCATCAGCCACCACGTTTGCCTTACCAGGATGGTAATGCAAAGTGAAGTCATAGTCCTCTAAATACTCCATCCACCGGCGTTGCCTCATGTTNACACATGCACATACAATCACATGCTTATGCAACAGTCAAATAATTCTAAATGACCATAAGAATGTACCTCCATCCTCAAACAATAAAGGATAACTGGTACGGACAGTGTCATCACGCTCCCATGTCGCCTCCTCTACTCCTCGATCCTGCCACAGCACCTTCACTAGTCACACGGTCTTACCTCGTAAAACCTGTTCTCGGCTATCCATGATGCGCACCGGTCCCCCCTCGAAAGTTCCATCAGCATCAACAACAAGCTCTCCCCAATCCACCACATGAGTCGGATCCGGGGTGTACTTTCGAAGCATAGAGACATGAAATACTGCATGAACACTCGATAGATTTTGCGGTAATGCCAACCGGTAAGCAACTGTACCCACTCTCTCAAGTACCTCGAAGGGCCCGATGTATCTCAGCGACAGCTTCCCCCGCTTACCAAACCGGACCACTCCTCTCTTAGGCATAACCTTCAAGAAGACATGATCTCCCACCTCAAACTCTAGAGGTCGCCGCCGTCTATCAGCATAACTCTTTTGCCGGCTTTGAGCCGTGAGAAGACGCTTCCGAATCAAGTCCACCTTCTCCGAGGTGTCTCTGATCAATTCCGGACCCGTAGAAGACCTCTCTCCTACCTCCGTCCAACAAACCGGAGAACGACATGGCCTCCCATATAGTGCCTCATAGGGTGCCATCTCTATGCTCGCCTGGTAACTGTTATTGTATGCAAACTCCACCAAGGATAAGTGATCTTCCCAGCTACCCTTAAGATCTAGGACGCATGCCCGTAGCATGTCCTCTAAAATCTGGATAGTCCTCTCAGACTGACCGTCTGTCTGGGGATGAAAAGCAGTGCTCATCATTAATTGTGTCCCCATGGCTCGCTGGAAACTCTCCCAAAAATGAGCCGTAAACCTGGGATCCCGGTCCGATACAATAGATACAGGTACTCCATGCAGCCGGACAATCTCCCGTATATACAACCTGCAGAATTCCTCCAATGTGAAGGTCATCCGCACAGCCAAAAAGTGTGCCGACTTAGTAAGCCGGTCCACTATCACCCACACCGCGTCATGACCCCGCGATGTCCGTGGCAAATGGGTCACAAAATCCATCGTGATATGCTCCCACTTCCACTCAGCTACCTCCAAAGGCTGGAGTAATCCCGCTGGTCTCTGGTGTTCAGCCTTAACCTGCTGACACGTGAGACATCGACTGACAAAATCGCCAACCTGCCTCTTCATTCCACTCCAGTAATACTGGCGACGAAGATCATGATACATCTTTGTGCCCCCTGGATGAACTGCAAAACGGGAGCAATGAAACTCCCTAAGGATCTCCTCCCTCAGATCTGCCAATTGAGGAACCACAACCCTTCCTCGATATCGAAGACTACCATCTGAGTGAGTAGCCCAGCCCTCGTCACCCATACCTGCCTGTACACGGTCCCGGATGAACAATAGCTCCGTGTCCTGACTCTGGGACTCAATCACCCTGCTCAGTAGAGACGGTGTAGTCACCAAACTCCCCAAAGTACCCTGAGCCTGACCCATATAACATAGCCCGAACTGTCCCACAGTCTCGAGCATCTGCCACTCCCGGGAAGCTACACTAGCTAAAACTCTCTGTGACCTTCGGCTAAGTGCATCAGCCACCACGTTTGCCTTACCAGGATGGTAATGCAAAGTGAAGTCATAGTCCTCTAAATACTCCATCCACCGGCGTTGCCTCATGTTAAGGTCCCGCTGTGTAAAAATATACTTCAAACTCTTGTGGTCCGAAAATACTTCAAACTGCTCACCATACAGGTAGTGACGCCAAGCCTTCAAGGCAAAGACAATGGCTGCTAACTCCATGTCATGTGTGGGGTAATTCTGCTCGTGATTCTTTAGCTGTCGAGAACCATAAGCTACTACCCTCCCAGACTGCATCAAAACACATCCCAGCCCGTCCTTCGAGGCATCACAATAGACCGTGTACCTCTGTCCTCGTTCTGGAACTATCAGAATAGGAGCTGAAGTAAGCCTCTTCTTCAACTCTTGGAATGCATTCTCACAAGAATCATTCCACACAAACTTGACATCTTTCCGGGTCAACTTCGTCATAGGTGCAGCCAATCGAGAGAAATCCTCAATAAATCGCCGGTAGTACCCCGCCAATCCCAAGAAACTACGTATCTCGAAGACTGACTTCGGTCTCTCCCAATTCATAACTGCCTCAACCTTCTCCGGGTCCACGGATACACCCGAAGCCGACACCACGTGTCCCAGAAATTTCACCTCAGTAAGCCAGAATTCACACTTGCTGAACTTGGCATATAACTGATAATCTCTCAATGTCTGGAGAACAATTCTCAAGTGACTCTCATGCTCCTCCTCAGACTTGGAGTAGATCAAGATGTCATCAACAAAAACCACAACAAATTGATCTAAATAGGGTTGGAACACCCTGTGCATGAGGTCCATGAATGCCGCTGGAGCATTGGTCAATCCAAATGGCATCACTGTGAACTCGAAATGCCCATACCGCGTTCTAAACGCCGTCTTAGGAATATCTTCCTCCCTAACCCTCAATTGATGGTAACCGGTTCTAAGATCTATCTTGGAATAGACTCGTGCCCCCCTCAGCTGATCAAACAAGTCATCAATCCTCGGCAAAGGGTACCTATTCTTGATAGTGACCCTATTCAACTTTCGGTAATCAATACACAACCGAAGAGTCTTATCTTTCTTCTTAGCAAACAGAACCGGAGCGCCCCAAGGTGAAGTGCTCGGTCTAATAAACCCCTTGTCCAACAATTCTTGCAATTGTACCTTGAGTTCTTGCAACTCAGTAGGCGCCATCCTGTGTGGTGTCATAGAGATGGGAGATGTATCGAGATGCAACTCTATAGTGAAGTCCACATCCCTATGTGGAGGTAATCCCGGTAGTTCATCCGGAAAAATATCCTCATAATCACACACAACCCGAGGTAGACTTAACTCCTGCCTCGCCTCGTCTTCAAGGGTCAGGCTTGCTAGCCAACCCATCAGTTGCCCGTGCCATCTGGAGTCGTATACTGCTTGGGGTAAAGCATCGTGCTTATCCCCTTGAAACATGAAACAAACCCCATCCGGTGTGTAAGCAGTGATTCGCTTTCGATCACAATCAATGACGACTCGGTGTGCCGCCAACCAATCCATCCCAAGGATCACATCGAACTCCGACATGTCCATGACTCGAAGGTCCATAGTGAGTAGAATCCCTGAGATCTCCAACTCACACCCCCGACATATCTGATCAACCCTCACCCTAGCACCTAGGGGAGAACTCACATGCAATGGCTCTTTCAAGGTCTCAACCTCTAAGCCCAAGTCATCCACACAAGATGCAGCAATAAATGAATGAGATGCACCAGAATCAAATAACACTCTAGCCCATAAGCGGGAAAGTAGAAATGTACCCTGTATCACCGACGGATCTGTCAGCCCAGTCTGTGGCATCATGGCGTAGACACGCCCCGAAGTCCCTGAAGTCCCGGCTTGTGAGCCCTGGCCTCTTCCTCGACCCATTCCTTGGCCCATCTGGCCAGCTTGCGGTGTCCCTGCACGAGAAATAGTAGGGCCTTGTGCTGCACCCTGAAACTGGTACTGGCTGCCCTGACCCGTAGTAGGGTAGTGAGGAGCATACTGCGTCTGTGGTTGCCCCACTGAAGTCTGAGATTGCGACGACCCATGACCCTGGGATCCCTGCCTCTGAGGACAATCCCTCTTCATGTGACCCGGTTGGTGGCAATGATAGCAAGTCCTCTGGCCAGCCTGGTAGGAAGGCCTCTGATTTCTCCCACCTTGGGAGGATTGACCTTGGCCTTGGCCTTGATAACTGCGGCCCTGTCCCTGAAACCCTAGTGGAGTAGAAGTCCTCTGCTTCTTCCTCGAGCTAGAAGAAGAGGATTGGCCCTCCTTCTTCTTGTCTTTTGCACCAGACTCCCGGATGCTCCTTGCGTCATCCACCTCTCTCTCAATGGCCAAAGCTGTGGTGACCATCAAGTCGAAGTCTTGTAGTAGAAGACCCACAATCTTACCCCGGATGGATAACTTCAGCCCATCCTCAAATTTTCTAACCTTGGCCATATCTGTGGCCACATATTGGTCAGCGAAACGTGCTAACTCAGTGAATTTAGCCACGTATTCCATCACGGACATCGTTCCTTGCCTCAAATCTAGGAACTCCTGGGCCTTCGCATGCCTCGCAGCTGCCGGGAAGTATTTCCCCATGAAGAGTTCCTTGAACTCTACCCATGTCATGGCCTCCAAGTTCTTGGAGTCTTTCACCCAATCCCACCATACTTGGGATTCCCCCTCCAGCTGGAATGTAGCTAGAGTTATCCTGGTGGCGTCAGAGGTGATCTCCATTGCCCTCAAGATCTTGTCAACCTGCCGGAACCAATGATCAGCTACCATCGGGTCCGCCCCTCCCATGAAGATCGGCGGTTGATGTGCCTTGAACTTCTGGAGATGACTGGAGCCTCCTTGGCCTCCACTTGTACCCGTCTGTGTGATAGTGGCAACTACAGCACCAAGAGCCTCTATGAAGGCTTGTTGGTCAGCAGTAGGTGGTGGTTGGTTGTTCCGCCCACCGCCTCGACCTCGGCCGCGTCCTCTTCCTCTTGTTGCCATCTACACACATGTCAAATGACAATAGAATATTCACATCAAATAACATTCCAATGTAGGGATCAAACTTGAAACATTGAGATTTTATCTCCTTGTTTTCCTAGTAGAGTCTATACCATCCACTAGAAAACATTTAAACTTGAACTATTCCGTTCATTTTTTTTTCCGACTCCCAAGGTTATGTTTTCTAACCCTAGTGTCTCTTTCCATATACATTTTACCATGTATATCATTCACATAATCACCTAGCAAGTAATCATGTTTCACATAACACGTTGCACAAAACATGTAACAATTTAAGCACATAAGATGAGATGCACAATGCATGCAATGGTCTAGTCCCAATGCCCAACAAGCCCTAGGTAAATTGGATAACCTAAGCTCTGATACCAATCTGTGACACCCCAAAATCCGGGGGTCCGTTGATTACTCATCAACCTGCGGAATGCCCGTGGATACCGAGTAACTCGATATCTCAACGTTATGCCCCATTTACCGGGGTCCATCCTTTATTAAAAATTTGGGCAGAGTCTCCTTTGTAAGGAGAACTCTACTCAAAACACAACCTGTGCATTATATAATAACAAGACCCATCCGAGGTCCTATATTCAACAATGACCACACCGGGTCCATTTATAAGTAAACATTGGCCACACCGGGTCCAATTATCCATATTCATACAAACATGCAAGATTATATTAAAATAGTCGATATAGATTCTATCACAATTCCTTTACACATTACATGCCAAAATTTAATTACAAGTCTAATTTTACAAAAGAAATGGATTGAAAGCCACAAGTCGGCTTTTCTTCCTCCTTAAGTGCCCGAGTAAGTGCCGTCCCTCGGCGTATGACCCGTACCTGAAATGTTTCCCGTATAGGGTGAGCCAACGCCCAGTAGAGAAAAACTCCTACTAGGGCTACTCCCCACCTTAAATGCATATGCAATGTGTATAAGCAACATTTAACATTTAACAACCATTCATACAAGAATATGTATTCAATGTTGAAATGCAACCATGTCATGCCATGAAATAAGATGATACTCACTCATGCACTTAAACCCAAGTCCTCACTGACTTCCACAACACAATGCAATGCCAATGTGTAATGACCCGTCTTCGACGGAAATACATCCAATGATCGCTTTGAATAAAAAATCATGCGTTTTATAAATCAGATCATTATTGGATGGTACTCATTAAATGAGTATTTTCTTATAAATCAAAATCTTGTGTCTTGTTGGGCAACGGATTTTGGATTTTATACCGCCGGTTCCGTATACCATACTACACTTTTTTGGAATTTCACCACAGGGGAGTGTATAACCAAGTCGTCGGGTCTTGCACCCGAGGGAGAGTCTAGCCCTACTTGCTATACCCGACACAAGTTTTCTTCCATGCAACCATGCGACTCAAAGGGGATCTTCGATCCACTTTTTCCTGAACCCACATACCAACCACCAAACAAGGTGTTTGATCAACCATGCATCTCACACACCCACACTCATGACTTATGCCCATGAATGTGATGCCTCTATGCACAATGATACAATGTTCAATATGCTATGAATGACATATGAACAATCTCAACATATCATGATAAGTTATGTTCTAAGCATATAGATACCATATTTGTCACAAATTCAATATATCATAACATGCATATACCAACAATTGCATTTCCAATCATAAATCATGTCATAAGTCCATAATTTCACTTTCATAATCATAGGCAAGTGATATCACAACTTTTAGGCTAATAACACACCTAATCATTAAGGCATAATATAACACATAACAGCCCATGTAATAGCTCACGTAACGGTTCTTATCTAAACCACAAAACAGCCCATACATAGCCCAAAAAATAGCCTAAAAACAGTCCACAAAAACAGTCCAAAAATAGTCACAATTTCAGCCCAAGAACAGTCACAATTTCAGTCCATAACATGGCCTAAAAACAATCCATAATTCATTCCTTTAACAGCCCAAATTTAGCCCCTTAACAGTCCCTAATTAGTGCACAAAATAGCCCCTAATTAGTGCACAAAACAACCCTTAATTAGTGCACAAAACAACCCTTAATTAGTGCACAAAACAGCCCTTATTTCAACACCAAAACAGTCCATTTGGACAGCCCACATATAAACCAATTTCAGCCACTAAAAGCCCACCTAAGGTAAGAATAAAACCAAGGTAGGAGGGAACCCTACCTCAATAGAAGTGTAAGAACTTCTATAACACCAAATCAACCTCAAAGCTTTAATTTTCCCCAAAGTCTCCTCTTAGATCTTTGGTGAAATCCACTCTTTTTGGTACATACGCGTAGCCCTCGTCGAGGAGATGAACTTTGGCTCTTGGTCCGCGTTGATCCGAGCGATGGAACTCCGAATATTGAAGAAGGAAAAATTGTTCTCTTTTCTCTCCTCTTTCTCTCCAACGTGTGAACCAGCAGAAAACCAGTAGAATACAGAGATATCTCTGCTGAAATATCTAATATTTAACACTATTTATAATTTCCAAGACATGGCCCGAGTCGCGCCACGTGTCCCCCACTTGCTCGGTCCGTTTTCGCCCCGAAACGATTTAATTTCATACCAGTTTAAGCTCAAAATATTTTATATAAAATTTTTTAAAAATATTTTCCAACTTTCAAATTTTTTTAAAAAAAATTTCGTTTTTGGGGGTTACCGGGGACCCCCGTCGCCTCGAAAAATGTGAAAAACTCGACTATCTCGGAATTTGATGAAAATTGACTAAGAAAGCTAGATTTTGCGATGTGAATCCAACGGTGAAGTCCGTTTCATCACACGAGGTCTAGAAAAATACCAATTTTTTAACCCGCGCTATAATGGCAAATTACCATTTTGCCCTTTTACAGAAAAAGTTAAAATTTTTTCCGGGTTTCACAGAATTAGCCAATAAAGTGATAAAATATATTTTGGAGAAAACAGTCAATCCAGATAGCAAATATTGGTCTTTAAGACTAACCGATGCTCTTTGAGCCTATTGAACTGCATACAAAACTATTTTGAGAATTTCTCTTTATTGGCTAGTTTATGGTAAATTATGTCACTTGCCTATGAAATTGGAACATCGAGCATACTAGGCAATCAAAATAATAAATTTTGATATCGACAAAGCAAGTGCATCCCACAAACTTTAGATTAATGAATTGGAATAACTGAGAAATGAAGCATATGAAAATGCAAAGATAGTCAAGTCCATAATGAATTTTTTTCATGATAAACATATTGTGAGGAAGTCATTTGTGCCTTCTCAACAAGTTATGTTATATAATTCAAGACTCCACTTATTTTCTGGAAAGTTAAGATCAAGATGGATAGGCCCTACATTGTTAAACAAGTTATTGAACATAGGGCAATTGAAATTGATAATCCATTAACTGGAAATATTTTCAAATTGAATGGTCAAAGGCTTAAGCCATATCATGATGGATTTGTTAAAAATGTGAATTCCATTCAGTTAATTGAACCAGTATATGTGCCTTGAAAAGTCTTTATAAGTGTTTGATTGTAAATAGTAGTACTAATTGTTTGTTGTTTGCTTTATAGATTAGGATTTTGCATTATGGATTGGTCTCACTTCTAGATCTTATTTGAAATTTGTCTATCATATTACTTTATAATGACATACATTGGGGACAATGTTAAATTTAGGTTGGAGGAGGAAACAATCCATATTATTCTTTGTGACCGGCAGACGTTAAAGAACTGGATAGTGGGTCTTTTTATAATTTCTTTTTCAAAATTTTTAAAAAATGGATGAAAATTTTTTTTAGTTTAGTTTAGGTAAGTTACGTACTTTTCTGAAATATATACATTCTTTGATCATAGGAAAAGGGAAGGTTGTAAGAAAATTAGAAATTTTTGGTAATCAAGCAAAACCTTTGTGCGAAAAAAGTTCATTTGCCAAACGCAGACAAGAAAATTGACTCGGTGGTTGTGTAAAGAGTGGCCAATTAATGTATATAAGAGAATTTAATCAATGTGTTGAACCAATTTCAGGTTGAGCATTAGATCGTCTCGACTGGATTAAGTATGGGCAAAGTAAGGATTACCCTAAGACGCCATATTATTCCAGTCTCATGCTTTCAAGATATGTGCGACAATAAATTAATCGGTTCATTGATGTTCTTGATTTAGAAGATTTCGATTAAAACTAATTATGATCAAAGTTGTATAATCTTAGGATGTGTATGAATGTATACAACTACAATTTGATTTTGTGTTAATGTGAAATTTAAGTTTATTAGATAGTTAAATGTGTAAAAATTTGAATTTAAATTGATTTTCTATAACTACAGGCTGAAAAATTGAAGCTGAAAATCAGTAGGAGATCAAGGGTCAACAGCTTGCAAACCTAAGGGAAATCTAGAGGATAAGCACTGATCGGACAGTGTTGATAGCATTCAGATGGTACTAGCCAGTATAAAAGCTTTTGTTTGCGCAAAAACCAGTCCAGCATCTGCCTTAGAGCAGAAATTAAAAAAAAAAATAGTAGAACCTTTCTTTTTCTCTCTTCAGATTCACTTCACCCATCAATTTTTCTTAAATTCTACTATGATTAAACACTTACCCATAACTTTTTATAGGTTTTCACAGAATAAAAAATCCTTGAAATAGTTTATTTATCAAGAAATACAAAAATCCATGGACCCAACAGCAAGAATAAGATCTTCGTCGAGCCAAGCAAGGCGAGGGGGCTCGTTATCACCTGAAGCCGCCCCGCAGCAACAAGAACAACACCAGGGTCAGAATGTGTTTAACGTTGCCATGTTTGAGAATATTGATCAACAAGTTTGGTATGATAGTTTTTTTTATTCTAAACCAATTATTGTTGAACGACCTGTGGTATATGAGGATTTTGAACAAATAAGGGTTAGGCAAAATTTAGTGGCACGAGGTTGGTTTAATTATGTGAAATTGTTAGGTTTTTCATATGAATGTTTAGTTCAGGAATTTTATAGTAATGCAAAAGAAATCGGGTCAAGGTAATTTCATGTTTATGTTAGGGGAGTTGTGTTTCAAGTTACACCAGCTGCCATTGCTAATTTTTTGAATCGGAACCCAAGGTATCAGCATCCACAGTATCNGAGCCAAGCAAGGCGAGGGGGCTCGTTATCACCTGAAGCCGCCCCGCAGCAACAAGAACAACACCAGGGTCAGAATGTGTTTAACGTTGCCATGTTTGAGAATATTGATCAACAAGTTTGGTATGATAGTTTTTTTTATTCTAAACCAATTATTGTTGAACGACCTGTAGTATATGAGGATTTTGAACAAATAAGGGTTAGGCAAAATTTAGTGGCACGAGGTTGGTTTAATTATGTGAAATTGTTAGGTTTTGCATATGAATGTTTAGTTCAGGAATTTTATAGTAATGCAAAAGAAATCGGGTCAAGGTAATTTCATGTTTATGTTAGGGGAGTTGTGTTTCAAGTTACACCAGCTGCCATTGCTAATTTTTTGAATCGGAACCCAAGGTATCAGCATCCAGAGTATCCCTATACCGCATTGCATGATATGACTGTCATTGGGATTGAGTTGATTGAAAATCCAGAGTACGTCTAGGGTAAACTGAATAAGTACATTAAGCAAGGGGACTTAACCAATAAATACAGAATCCTGAACTTGATTACTATGAACAATCCATTGCCTCAGTTTCAGAAAAACCAAATTTACACTAAGAGAGCCTATTTTCTGTATGTCTTTGGAATGGGACACACCATTGATCTGCGAAACTGATAATGGACCAAATAATGATGATTGTTCAGATTAAGAAAGCCCTCACTCCCATTTACTGTATTAATATCTGAGTTATGCAGGGAAAAAGGAGTCATTGCAAATCCCACATGGCCAACGGTGGAGCATTTGGCACCATTGGACAAACCTCGTTAAAGAAGAACCATGGAAGGCAACCAGAGGAGCAACATGAAGCACCACCAGAATTGCAAGTAGATCCNATAGAGCATTTGGCACCATTGGACAAACCTCGTTAAAGAAGAGCCATGGAAGGCAACCAGAGGAGCAACATGAAGCACCACCAGAATTGCAAGTAGATCCATTCCCAGAAGGTGCAAACTTTCAGCCACTAGAAGAGCCTCAACAACAAGAAGAGCAGCCTTATATTCCAGTTGATGACAGGACTGACCGCTATATTCTATTAGGGTTAGAGACTAGCATCACCTAGTTGGATCAAAGGATGGCTAGCAATGAGGAGAACTAGAATGAGATCCTGAGGCTACTTTGAAGACAGTATAGTGGAGGCCCATTAGCTTAATGACCAAAGTTTCAGAAGTTTTTATGCTCTTGCTACCTTTATTGAACTTTTATGCACTTTATTTTAGTTTTATGTTTCAGATAGTTATTTTGAGTAGTTTTTTTATTAATTTGGTTAGTTGGTAATTTTTCTTAAACTTTGCTATGTTAGGATACTTTTTCATATGATTTAGGATAAGAATTATGTTATCATTTTGATTCTTTGTAGGTATAACCTAAACTAGATTACACATGATTTTCATACATTGATTGTGCACTATCTTAAGATTTTCAAAGAAACTCAACATTTTGAGCATGAAAAAATTCCTTATTTTGGAGGACCTTTTGAAATACTATGGTTTTTTATAAGGCTTACATATATAGTGGAGATGTAAACCTACATACAGATTTTGAGTCAATCCTCCTTGGAAAGATGTTTCACATTTACTCAAGTAAGAATTTTCGGTTCAAAGATAAGACTTCTTTGAATAATCTTGTTAGCTTTGTTTTGGTTAGCACTTATTCAATAATATTATTAGCATTTTCCTTTAAATTGTAACAAGAAGTTATGCAGGTGTATGATTTCTAAAAAATGATCTTAGGTCATTTGTGATTTTATTTTGAGTGTCAGACATTTCTTTTGCAAAACTATATCCCTAGTAAGCCATGATTGAGCCTAAATAAAAATTTCTTTTCTTAAACCCATCAATTAACTGAGCCACAAAAAATTATATTGACCGACCCTTGCTATCTAATTTTCTTGCACCTTCTCCTAAGGAAACCGTTATACAAAAAAGGGGAGAAAAGAAAATGTTGACTACTATTTGAGAAATAAAAGAAAAATGACAAAGAAAATAATTTGTGAAAGAAAGGAAAAAGAAAAGGCAAAGAAAGAAAATAGCAAAAATGGGATTGAACGGAGAAATGGGAAGTACAATATGCAAAAGTTTTAGAGAGATGTGTGCTACACTAATCGGAAAGGATAACTTTTTGAATACCTTTGATGTCATTTCTTTAAACCAACACCCTTTAGCCACTTTATAACCCTGGTAAAGTTCTTTTTGATTCCAGAAGTCATGCATATGTATTATTTCCGCCTATTCATCAGAAAAGGAAGAGTGGTGATAATGTTGTTTAATGCAATGTTAAGATTCTTTCATGAGATTATGCCAAATTTTAGTTTTGTGCAAATAACCTTCGTTTGGGATATTACATGTACTATTACTTTGCCTTGATAACAATATTATCCTCAAATGTAATTTTTTTAGTGATAGTCTCTAAACCTTGAGTGTATTCTTTACTGAGTGATTTTCAGGAAAGGATTGACATTGAGGATAATTCTTGTACAGCAAAATAGAGGATTATGATATTTCTTAAATTTTTTTGAAATAAGGGAATTTTTGCACACACACACGAGTTTTTCTGAAAATATATGAAATGGTGTTATAACTAATGTGTGTTACTCTTACAATGATTAGGGAAGGGAAATATCCTGGCAATAAACAGGACTAGTGATCTAATTTTATCTATAAAATATATGAATTATGTAATTCCTAACCATTGAAGTTTGTAGGTATCTTCATTAGAAACTTTCACGAGACAAGACTCATCAACTAGGGAACACCTAGGGGTTTAACGGTTTATAGCATATGCTAAATGCAATCGTGGAATCTACGAAAGTGATTTCATTTTGTTTTGTTTATTTATTTTTATTACTAGGAACTAGTAATGTTTGGTTGTGGGGTGTGATTAACCCTAAAAAGTGCGTAATTGAATCTGGATTTAGGGTTAGCTCTGTGCGTAAATAAAGTTAAAATGATTAATTTATAAAGTATTAGGGATAATGCGTAATTTTTGTACATTTTGCAGGGTTTCAAGCAGAAATACGAAAATTTAAGAGGATCAAAATGTAAAGGTTAAATGAAGAAGGGGAGGCAAGTGCAGTTACCAAGTCAATAAGGTCAAACAAGGAAGGTTGTCAAGCATGAAACCAGAGGTTTGCCACTGTCTAGATGGTGGCTAAATCGCCTTTCCCTCTTCTCTGTCCCTATTGGTCCATTTAAGCAACAACAAGCCCTGATTGCCCAGGTTGGGTGTCTGCCGCCTTAAACCCTCATTCTGGTGCCTATAAATAGCTTGCTGCAGCCATTTCACAAGGGGAATCCACCATAGTTTAATCTAGTGCAAGAAGGAAGGAAGGAGAGAAAGAAAGGAAGAGCGAATCACTTCTCAGCCAAAATTTCTCTACTTCTACATTTATGTTTATCCTTTCTACTTAGAGGGTTGAACCTCTCCCACTTTTATGCCATAACTGGTAATAATAGTGTCAGTGTTTCAGCTATTCATCGGGGAAGGATGTGTTATACTTTTGTTTTCAGTTATAATGAGATCATCTCACTCTTTTTGCTCATCTATAGCAATGAGGCGTGGGTAGTCCGTTTATACTCTTCGGTGAAGGGTGAATGGATGTGTAATACTATTTAAGTTATGAAAATACCGAATATTTTATTTATGCGTTAATGTTTATACCTCCCTTAATTGATTGAAGGTTACATTTATAATATGCTCATGGTTATGAACACCGAGCAAAGCCTATTGATATATTTTATTCTTTATATTATTATTACGTACGTCATGCATGATACTGTGATGTATGTATTTGGACTTTATGTAACACTCAGGAGATTGGTTATAGACGGATTAACTCTCACCATAGCTAATGCTTTTGATTCAATGCATAAATTGGAACTCCGTCTTTATTGAATCATCAACCTGCCGATTGAATAGTTAGAGTAAACATTTTGAATGGTCCACTTTCGGGTTTACTATGGTTATTTGATTGATGTTGTAAACCCCACCCTTTTATCTTTATATATGTATGTAGGTTTATGTAGCAAGTTATTATTTCTTTTGGAAATGTTAATATGAAAATTCGAGGAAATAATAGTTAAAACTTAGTTTAGCTTGCAAATATATAAAATCATTGTAATAGAACTTGCACCAACTAGGTTTGATGTACAAAAGCATGTTGAATAAGCTTGGGTTGGATTTGGAAGGGTTTGGAATGGGTTTGAAATGAAAAATAGAGGAAATAGACAATTTTGGACAGGACCTACCAGTAGTACGATGTCCAGTGGATCCGANAGTAGTACGATGTCTAGTGGATCCGAACTACCGGTAGTCAACAGGTAGTACATGTCCAATAGATCCGAACTACCATTAGTCAACAGGTAGTAAATGTCCAATAGATCCGAACTACGGGTAGTCAACAGGTAGTACGCTGTCCCGTAGATCCGAACTACCGGTAGCCCGATACGAACTACCGGTAGACCGTTAAAAATTTGGGATTTTTATGCTTTAAAACCCATTTTCACTCCATTTATTCCCATTCTTTCACACCACTCTCACCCCACACCTTTTAGAACCCTAATAGAAAGACTTAGAGAGGAAGAAAGAAGGGGAAAACAAGAGTTCTAAAGGTGATTAAAGATCAAATCTTCTTGTCCTTCACACCAAAACCAAGGAGAATGGTAGGGGGTTTTCTTCCATTCTAGTCCATTGATGCTAGGGCTAATATATATGTATTCTTTGACTCTAAATATTATATATTTGCTATAAAATCATCTTTTCTTGGTCTTCTTGCAATTATTATCATGTTTTACACAAGTTAGGGTTGAATACCCATGAAATCTCTTTTCTTGCTCTAAAACCCTAGTTTTTGGAGAGTGGTGAATTTTCTTCTTAAATTCTTCTTTTATTATTGATTTTGAAATTATAGTGCTTTGTGTTGAGTAATAAAATGATGTTGTTGTGATCTCTTGTATTTTTCTTAATTGGTTTTGGAATTGTCACATGATAAATTTGGGGATTTTTGAGATATGCTTGTAAATTGAGAAATTGAGTTTGGTGTTGTATCTCTCATGAGTGTGGGCTGACCATGGGTGGCCTTTGACGAGATATCGTAGAGTGGGTAGGTGTTATTCATACTCCGTGTGGGTTTGAACTTTTCCNTGACCATGGGTGGCCTTTGATGAGATATCGTAGAGTGGGTAGGTGTTATTCATACTCCGTGTGGGTTTGAACTTTTCCTACTACTCATAGTGGGGTTAGTGGTTTGGTAAGACTAAACCGCTATTGCTCACGGGTATTGAGGCGGAGGGTTAGTATACTAATGTATGGGTTAGATACGTCACTGCCATTGGTATGGTATACGTCANATAAGACTAAACCGCTATTGCTCACGGGTATTGAGGCGGAGAGTTAGTATACTAATGTATGGGTTAGATACGTCACTGCCATTGGTATGGTATACGTCATTCCTAAAGGTTGGATATCTTTGAGAAGATTTGGGTGTGTGTGTGTGGGTTAGATGTTACTCAATGCATTGATTTATGTGGATGTCTTACATCATGGTTGAGATACATGTATATATTGTTGTGAAATGTTCAAATTATGAGTTATTGTTTATTCTACCAGAAATATTTTCTACAAGAATCTTGAGAAGTATGAGATTCTGCAAGAACTTGTGAGAAACGGTTTATGGTGAAATGGATTATTAATTATATATTGAGTTCTTTTATTCATTAAATTATTGTTGTTCTTTAAACCTCAGATCTGTTTCAAATGTCCCTGTTTTCTTCAAAAGTTATATATGTTATTTGTAAAATGAGATCGACCATTTTATATGTTTTTCTAAACCTTGTTCGAGTTTGGGAGGAATGTTGCTACAGAGCTTAGTGTGCACCCCCCCCTACAAACTATATTTTTCAGATGATGTACTGGAGGAAGAGTTGAGAGTTGATGAACCGGAACACTGGGAGACTCCGATAGATGGGAGCATGAATCCTGAGGTGGATGCTTAGAGTGACACTTTCTTTTGTTCTAGNCGCACCCCCTACAAACTATATTTTTCAGATGATGTACTGGAGGAAGAGTTGAGAGTTGATGAACCGGAACACTGGGAGACTCCGATAGATGGGAGCATGAATCCTGAGGTGGATGCTTAGAGTGACACTTTCTTTTGTTCTAGACTAGGATATTTATTTTGAACATTGTGAAGTCTAGTTTTTCTTTTGTTATTCCGTTGCGCTATGATAGTCAATTTTTTGGGATGTAAATGTCATGGTTGGGCATATACTTTTGGATAATGTTGTGAATTTTATGAATGAAAAATGAAGTCTCATTTATTTATGGATCATATTAGTGCTATCATGATGTAAATGAATTATAGATTGTAAAACCATCCAAGGTGGGTTTTGGGGCGTTACAAAGTTTTGGTATCAGAGCTTAGGCTTTAGGTCTTACATAGGAGCTGTAGGTTATGGATTACCATTAGAGTGTTGGACTAGGTGGAATAGAATTGTTGATATAAATTCTACACACGTCTAATGCTTTAGATTAAAAGTATAGTTAGGATGTCTTGTACATCAATGAAACTAAACTGTGAATTGATGTGCAGGATAGACGGTAGGCGTGGACGTAGATGAGGTCGTGGTGGCCAAGCAAACCCACCTCCACCACCTCCCGATGCCATGAACGACATCTACCAATGTTCAAGGGAGCTCACCACTTTGGTACAAAACCAGAATGGAAACAACAACAACCACAACAACCACAATGGGGGAGCTCNCTCAAGGGAGCTCACCACTTTGGTACAAAACCAGAATGGAAACAATAACAACCACAACAACCACAATGGGGGAGCTCACCCACTAGCCCAAGTACTGGGCAACAGGGATGAGAATAGGAGAATGGTCATTCTTTGAGATTTTCTAAGACAACGCCCACCCACTTTCCAAGGAAGCTCTAATCCCTTGGATGCGGATAGATGGATCCGCCGAGTGAAGAAGATTTGTGATGGCATGGGTGTGGCCGATGACCTTAGGGTCGGCTTGGCGACATATCTATTGGAGGGAGAGGCCGACCATTGGTGGGATTCCGTTAAGAGAATGAGGAACATTGATGCACTTATTTGGGAGGAGTTCAACCAAATCTTTGAAGACAAATATTTTTTGGAATCGGTTAGAGACAGAATGAAGGCAGATTTTCTTGCTTTACAACAGGGCAGCATGACGGTGGTCGAGTACGAGAGGAGGTTTGACGAGCTATCTCGTTATGCTACGGAGTTGATATCTACTAAGGCCAGCAGAGCCAAGCGCTTTGAGTAAGGATTAAGGCCTGTTATTCAGGAGAAGTTGGTGGCCCTCAAGATCAGGGAGTATGGGGATATGGTTGACCGAGCTACACTTGTGGAAAGAGATATAGAGGAAAGTCAGCGACGACAGAGCTTCGCGAGAGGAGGTCTGATCCGGATGGGTGCTAGTAGTAGCGGATTATAGCGAGCGGCACCATACCGATGGCCAGACCAGGCAAGTGGACAGAGATTTCTGACAGCCCAAGGAGATGGAGTTGGTCAGACTACAACAAACACTAACCCACATCAATGTTTTGCATGCAGAGAGTTTGGGCACTTCAAACATAGATGCCCCTCATTNTGAGCGGCACCATACCGACGGCCAGACCAGGCAAGTGGACAGAGATTTCTGACAGCCCGAGGAGATGGAGTTGGTCAGACTACAACAAACACTAACCTACATCAATGTTTTGCATGCAGAGAGTTTGGGCACTTCAAACATAGATGCCCCTCATTTCCCCCATGGACCAATCAAGTAATCGGGCACGTACCAGCAAACAAGCCACCCCTATAAAGGCCAGCACATCAAAGACCGTTATAAGCTCAAGCCCTCGGCGGCGCCAATCAAGGGAGAGTTTTTGCCTTGACTGAAGCGGAGAAGGATGCTTCTAATGCCGTAGTGGAAGATATCGTGCTTTTTTATAACTCTTGGGCTCGAATCTTATTTGATCCCGGTGCTACACACTCATTCATACGTACTACATATGCTTTTAATTTGGGATTGAGATTTGAGAAGCTAGAACGTGCCCTTAGTATTGTCATGCCCACGGGACAACAGTTGGATACAACAAGGGTGTGTAGAGGATTTATGTTTCGCATTGGGGAGCAAGAGTTGGTTGTCGATTTGGTTGCGTTAGATATAAAGGGGTACGACGTTATATTTGGGATGAACTTGTTGTCCGCTTTCCGTGCAGTGATGGATTGTTTTCGCAAGCGAATTTCCTTTCAACTACTGAAAGGAGTAGTTTTTACTTTCAAGAATGATCGCAATTCTTCCAATCCATTTCCCACGACGGGAAATAGATTCTTGAAAGCTAAGGCAGGGAGCAAATTGAGTTTCTTGGCCAGCTTAATGGGAGATGATCGGGACAAATCCCAATTAGACATAATATTGGTGGTGTCGGACTTTCTAGATGTTTTTCCTGATGAATTACCTAGGTTACCCCCCACAAACGAGAGATTGAGTTTAAGATTGATCTCTATCCGGGAACCGAACTCATATCCATTGCTCCTTATTGGATGACACCTTTGGAGTTGAAGGAACTAAGGAAACAATTAGACCATTTGTTGGCAATTGGGTTTATCCGTTTGAGTACTTCACCTTGGGAAGTCCCGGTCCTCTTTGTGAAGAAGCATGACGAGACACTTTGGTTATGTACGAATTATCGAAGGTTAAATCGAGTAACAGTGAAGAACAAATATCCATTGTCAAGGATTGATAATTTATTCGATCAGCTGAGGGGTTCTAAGTATTACTCCAAGATTGATCTTCACACAGGGTATCATCAACTGCGGATCAAGGAGGAGGATATTCCTAAGACAGCTTTTCGTACCCAGTATGGTCATTTCAAATATACGGTGATGTCGTTCGGACTGACTAATGCACCAGCACCCTTCATGGATTTGATGCACAGAGTATTTCGGTCGTACCTTAATAAGTTTGTCATTGTATTTATTGATGATATACCCAAGAGGAACATGCGTGTCATCTTTCGATCGTGTTATAGACATTGAGAAAACATAAGTTGTATTCGAAGATGAGTAAATGTGAGTTTTGGATGAGGGAAGTGAAATTCCTTGGTCATGTTGTGTNCCCTTCATGGATTTGATGCACAGAGTATTTCGGTCGTACCTTAATAAGTTTGTCATTGTATTTATTGATGATATATTGATGTATTCACAGACCCAAGAGGAACATGCGTGTCATCTTTCGATCGTGTTATAGACATTGAGAAAACATAAGTTGTATTCGAAGATGAGTAAATGTGAGTTTTGGATGAGGGAAGTGAAATTCCTTGGTCATGTTGTGTCCGAACAAGGGGTAGCTATTGAGCCCGCAAAGATTGAAGCCGTAATGAAATGGGAACCACTGAGGAATGTGACCGAAGTACGTAGTTTCCTAGGTTTAGCAGGCTACTACCGGAGGTTTGTGGAAGGGTTCTCCAAGCTAGCGATGCCGATGACTAGCCTTACGAAAAAGGGAGAAAAGTTCTTGTGGACTCAAGCGTGTGAACTAGCCTTTCACACCTTGAAGGAGAAGTTGACAACTGCTCATGTCCTCATTATTCCGAGTAGTGGGGAAGGATACGATGTGTACACTGATGCTTCGGTACGAGGCTTGGGGTGTGTGCAATGCAAGGAGTGAAGGTGGTTGCCTATGGCTCTAGGCAACTCAAGGTTCATGAGCAGAATTATCCCACCCATGACTTAGAGCTTGTCGTTGTGATTTTTGCTCTTAAGTTGTGGAGATGTTATCTTTACGGAGAGAAGTTTCAAGTGTTTTCTAATCATAAGAGCCTCAAATATGTGTTCACACAAAAAGACTTGAATCTTTGACAAAGAAGGTGGGTTGAGTATCTAGAAGATTATGATTTCACACTAAACTACCATCCGGGGAAGGCCAATGTAGTCGCCGATGCACTTAGCCGAAAGTCTTGGGGTGAACTCAATGTTCTTGCAAGTAAATGGAAGATGAGGGATGCCCTTGGAGACTATGATCTATGGGTTGGAGAAGATAGATCTCGGTCATGCCTATTCAACCTTGTGGCCCAACCTACACTCCAATGTAGAGTTATAGAGTTACAATATTTGGATCCTAACTTAGAGTCGATTCAAGCTAAGTTGGATAATGGGGAAATCGTGGAAGGTTGGTCTTTGAGAAATTGAGAACTAAGATATGGGGAGAAGCTATGCGTCCCCGATGATTCGTCCCTAAAAGAGGNATAAGTTGTATTCGAAGATGAGTAAATGTGAGTTTTGGATGAGGGAAGTGAAATTCCTTGGTCATGTTGTGTCCGAACAAGGGGTAGCTATTGAGCCCGCAAAGATTGAAGCCGTAATGAAATGGGAACCACTGAGGAATGTGACCGAAGTACGTAGTTTCCTAGGTTTAGCAGGCTACTACCGGAGGTTTGTGGAAGGGTTCTCCAAGCTAGCGATGCCGATGACTAGCCTTACGAAAAAGGGAGAAAAGTTCTTGTGGACTCAAGCGTGTGAACTAGCCTTTCACACCTTGAAGGAGAAGTTGACAACTGCTCATGTCCTCATTATTCCGAGTAGTGGGGAAGGATACGATGTGTACACTGATGCTTCGGTACGAGGCTTGGGGTGTGTGCAATGCAAGGAGTGAAGGTGGTTGCCTATGGCTCTAGGCAACTCAAGGTTCATGAGCAGAATTATCCCACCCATGACTTAGAGCTTGTCGTTGTGATTTTTGCTCTTAAGTTGTGGAGATGTTATCTTTACGGAGAGAAGTTTCAAGTGTTTTCTAATCATAAGAGCCTCAAATATGTGTTCACACAAAAAGACTTGAATCTTTGACAAAGAAGGTGGGTTGAGTATCTAGAAGATTATGATTTCACACTAAACTACCATCCGGGGAAGGCCAATGTAGTCGCCGATGCACTTAGCCGAAAGTCTTGGGGTGAACTCAATGTTCTTGCAAGTAAATGGAAGATGAGGGATGCCCTTGGAGACTATGATCTATGGGTTGGAGAAGATAGATCTCGGTCATGCCTATTCAACCTTGTGGCCCAACCTACACTCCAATGTAGAGTTATAGAGTTACAATATTTGGATCCTAACTTAGAGTCGATTCAAGCTAAGTTGGATAATGGGGAAATCGTGGAAGGTTGGTCTTTGAGAAATTGAGAACTAAGATATGGGGAGAAGCTATGCGTCCCCGATGATTCGTCCCTAAAAGAGGAGATACTTGGAGAGTGTCATCGCTCTAAGTTTACTACCCACCCCGGTGGCACAAAAATGTATAGGGAGATGAAGCGCCAATATTGGTGGAAGGGAATGAAGAAGGATGTGGCAAGGTTCATAGCACGATGTGTTGTGTGCCAGCAGGTGAAGATCGAACATCAAAAGTCGGGAGGATTATTATAGTCTTTGCCTATCCCAGAATGAAAGTGGGATCACNAGCCTTACGAAAAAGGGAGAAAAGTTCTTGTGGACTCAAGCGTGTGAACTAGCCTTTCACACCTTGAAGGAGAAGTTGACAACCGCTCCTGTCCTTATTATTCTGAGTAGTAGAAAAGGATATGATGTGTACACCGATGCTTCGCTACGAGGTTTGGGATGTGTGCTAATGCAAGGAGGGAAGGTGGTTGCCTATGGCTCTAGGCAACTCAAGGTTCATGAGCAGAATTATCCCACCCATGACTTAGAGCTTGTCGTTGTGATTTTTGCTCTTAAGTTGTGGAGATGTTATCTTTACGGAGAGAAGTTTCAAGTGTTTTCTAATCATAAGAGCCTCAAATATGTGTTCACACAAAAAGACTTGAATCTTTGACAAAGAAGGTGGGTTGAGTATCTAGAAGATTATGATTTCACACTAAACTACCATCCGGGGAAGGCCAATGTAGTCGCCGATGCACTTAGCCGAAAGTCTTGGGGTGAACTCAATGTTCTTGCAAGTAAATGGAAGATGAGGGATGCCCTTGGAGACTATGATCTATGGGTTGGAGAAGATAGATCTCGGTCATGCCTATTCAACCTTGTGGCCCAACCTACACTCCAATGTAGAGTTATAGAGTTACAATATTTGGATCCTAACTTAGAGTCGATTCAAGCTAAGTTGGATAATGGGGAAATCGTGGAAGGTTGGTCTTTGAGAAATTGAGAACTAAGATATGGGGAGAAGCTATGCGTCCCCGATGATTCGTCCCTAAAAGAGGAGATACTTGGAGAGTGTCATCGCTCTAAGTTTACTACCCACCCCGGTGGCACAAAAATGTATAGGGAGATGAAGCGCCAATATTGGTGGAAGGGAATGAAGAAGGATGTGGCAAGGTTCATAGCACGATGTGTTGTGTGCCAGCAGGTGAAGATCGAACATCAAAAGTCGGGAGGATTATTATAGTCTTTGCCTATCCCAGAATGAAAGTGGGATCACATCACCATAGATTTCGTGTCGGATTTACCCCGAACGTCGCACGAGCATAATGCAGTATGAGTTATAGTTGATAGACTCACCNATGTCCTCATTATTCCGAGTAGTGGGGAAGGATACGATGTGTACACTGATGCTTCGGTACGAGGCTTGGGGTGTGTGCAATGCAAGGAGTGAAGGTGGTTGCCTATGGCTCTAGGCAACTCAAGGTTCATGAGCAGAATTATCCCACCCATGACTTAGAGCTTGTCGTTGTGATTTTTGCTCTTAAGTTGTGGAGATGTTATCTTTACGGAGAGAAGTTTCAAGTGTTTTCTAATCATAAGAGCCTCAAATATGTGTTCACACAAAAAGACTTGAATCTTTGACAAAGAAGGTGGGTTGAGTATCTAGAAGATTATGATTTCACACTAAACTACCATCCGGGGAAGGCCAATGTAGTCGCCGATGCACTTAGCCGAAAGTCTTGGGGTGAACTCAATGTTCTTGCAAGTAAATGGAAGATGAGGGATGCCCTTGGAGACTATGATCTATGGGTTGGAGAAGATAGATCTCGGTCATGCCTATTCAACCTTGTGGCCCAACCTACACTCCAATGTAGAGTTATAGAGTTACAATATTTGGATCCTAACTTAGAGTCGATTCAAGCTAAGTTGGATAATGGGGAAATCGTGGAAGGTTGGTCTTTGAGAAATTGAGAACTAAGATATGGGGAGAAGCTATGCGTCCCCGATGATTCGTCCCTAAAAGAGGAGATACTTGGAGAGTGTCATCGCTCTAAGTTTACTACCCACCCCGGTGGCACAAAAATGTATAGGGAGATGAAGCGCCAATATTGGTGGAAGGGAATGAAGAAGGATGTGGCAAGGTTCATAGCACGATGTGTTGTGTGCCAGCAGGTGAAGATCGAACATCAAAAGTCGGGAGGATTATTATAGTCTTTGCCTATCCCAGAATGAAAGTGGGATCACATCACCATAGATTTCGTGTCGGATTTACCCCGAACGTCGCACGAGCATAATGCAGTATGAGTTATAGTTGATAGACTCACCAAGTCCGCACATTTCTTGAGTATGAAGACTATGGACACTCTAGAGACCTTGATCAAACTNGAAGTGGGATCACATCACCATAGATTTCGTGTCGGATTTACCCCGAATGTCGCACGAGCATAATGCAGTATGAGTTATAGTTGATAGACTCACCAAGTCCGCACATTTCTTGAGTATGAAGACTATGGACACTCTAGAGACCTTGATCAAACTGTATATCCGCGAGATCGTGAGATTGCATGGAGTTCCACTCTCTATCATATCGGATCGTGATTCCCATTTTGTGACGCAATTTTGGCAAAGTCCACAACGAGCTATGAGAACAGAATTGCATTTTAGCACCGCTTTTCATCCCCAAATCGATGGCCAATCCGAGAAGGTGATACAGATTTTGGAGGATATGCTCTGTGCTTACGTATTGGACTTCAAGGGAAGTTGGAGTGATCATTTGCCATTGGTGGAATTTGCGTACAACAACAGCTATCAGGCAAGTATTAGAATGGCTCCGTATGAAGCATTGTACGGAAGGCCATGTCGATCACTGACGTGTTGGTTAGAAGCAGGCGAGAGTAGCTTGTTTGGGCCAGAGATTGTTCGGGAGACTACAGAGAAAATTCAACTTATCCAGGAGAGGCTACGCACGGCACAAAGTAGACAGAAAAGCTATGCGGATCGACGACGAAGACCCTTGGAATTCCAAGAGGGGGACTATGTGTTCCTCAAGGTGTCACCCAAGAAGGGAGTGTTTAGATTCGGCAAGAAGGGAAAATTAGCACTAAGATACATCAGACTCTTTGAAGTGATCAAGGTGATAGGCAAAGTGGCGTATCAACCTCGACTACTAACTCCGTTATCGAGAGTACATGATGTGTTCCATGTGTCAATGTTGAGGAAATGTCAATCGGATACAACACATGTCGTGGATTTGGAGGATATTAAAGTTCAAGATGGAGCAACATATGAAGAACAACCGGTAAAGATTCTCGACACCAAGGAGAAGGTGTTACGCAACAAAGTCATCCGACTAGTGAAGGTTTTGTGGCAACATTACGGAATGGAGGAAGCTACTTGGGAACCCGAGCTGGAGATACGAGAGAAGTATCCATATTTATTCGCTACTTGAGGTAAGTTTCGAGGACGAAACTTTCTTTAAGGGGGTGGATTATAAACCCCACCCTTTTATCTTTATATATGTATGTAGGTTTATGTAGCAAGTTATTATTTCTTTTGGAAATGTTAATATGAAAATTCGAGGAAATAATAGTTAAAACTTAGTTTAGCTTGCAAATATATAAAATCATTGTAATAGAACTTGTACCAACTAGGTTTGATGTACAAAAGCATGTTGAATNTACTAACTAGGTTTGATGTACAAAAGCATGTTGAATAAGCTTGGGTTGGATTTGGAAGGGTTTGGAATGGGTTTGAAATGAAAAATAGAGGAAATAGCCAATTTTGGACAGGACCTACCGGTAGTATGCTGTCCAGTGGATCCGAACTACCGGTAGTCAACAGGTAGTACATGTCCAATAGATCCGAACTACCGATAGTCAACAGGTAGTAAATGTCCAATAGATCCGAACTACGAGTAGTCAATAGGTAGTAAAGGTCCAGTAGATCCGAACTACCGGCAGCTCAACAGGTAGTACGTTGTCTTGTAGATCCGAACTACCGGTAGCCCGATACGAACTACTGGTAGACCGTTAAAAAGTCGGGATTTTTATGCTTTAAAACCCATTTTCACTCCATTTATTCTCATTCTTTCACATCACTCTCACCCCATACCTTTTAGAACCCTAATAGAAAGACTTAGAGAGGAAGAAAGAAGGGGAAAATAAGAGTTCTAAAGGTGATTAAAGATCAAATCTTCTTGTCCTTCACACCAAAACCAAGGAGAAATGTAGGGGGTTTTCTTCCATTCTTGCCCATTGATGCTAGGGCTAATATATATGTATTCTTTGACTCTAAATCTTATATATTTGCTATAAAATCATCTTTTTCTTGGTCTTCTTGCAATTATTATCATGTTTTACACAAGTTAGGGTTGACTACCCATGAAATCTCTTTTCTTGCTATAAAATCCTAGTTTTTGGAGAGTAGTGAATTTTCTTCTTAAATTCTTCCTTTATTATTGATTTCAAAACTATAGTGCTTTGTGTTGAGTAATAAAATGATGTTGTTGTGATCTCTTGTATTTTTCTTAATTGGTTTTGGAATTGACACATGATAAATTTGAGAATTTTTGAGATATGCTTGTAAATTGAGAAATTGAGTTTGGTATTGTATCTCTCATGAGTGTGGGATGACCATGGGTGGCCTTTGACGAGATATCGTAAAGTGGGTAGACGTTATTCATACTCCATGTGGGTTTGAACTTTTTCTACCACTCGTAGTGGGGTTAGTGTTTTGGTAAGACTAAATTGCTATTGCTCACGGGTATCGAAGCAGAGGGTTAGTATACTAATGCCTGTGTTGGATATGTCAGTGCCATTGATATGGTATACGCCCTTTCTAAAGGTTGGATATCNAAGTGGGTAGACGTTATTCATACTCCATGTGGGTTTGAACTTTTTCTACCACTAGTAGTGGGGTTAGTGCTTTGGTAAGACTAAATTGCTATTGCTCACGGGTATCGAAGCAGAGGGTTAGTATACTAATGCCTATGTTGGATATGTCAGTGCCATTGATATGGTATACGCCCTTTCTAAAGGTTGGATATCTTTGAGAAGATTTGGGTGTGTGTGTGTGGGCTAGATGTTATTCAATGCGTTGATTCATGTTGATGTCTTACATCATGGTTGAGATACATGTATATATTGTTGTGAAATGTTCAAGTTATGAGTTATTGTTTATTCTACCAAAAATATTTTCTACAAGAATCTTGGGAAGTATGAGATTTTGTAAGAACTTGTGAGAAACGGTTTATGGTAAAATGGATTATTAATTGTATATTGAGTTCTTTTATTCATTAAGTTATTGTTGTTCTTTAANAATTTTGTAAGAACTTGTGAGAAACGGTTTATGGTAAAATGAATTATTAATTGTATATTGAGTTCTTTTATTCATTAAGTTATTGTTGTTCTTTAAACTTGAGAACTGTTTCAAATGTCCCTGTTTTCTTCAAAAGTCATATATGTTATTTGTAAAATGAGACCGACCATTTTATATGTTTTTCTAAACTTTGTCCGAGTTTGGGAGGAATGTTGCTATAGAGCTTAGTGCGCACCCCCTACAAACTATATTTTTCAGATGATGTACTGGAGGAGGAGTTGAGTGTTGATGAACCGGAACACTAGGAGACTCCGATAGACGGGAGCGTGAATCCCGAGGTGGACGCTTAGAGTGACACTTTATTTTGTTCTAGACTAGGATATTTATTTTGAACATTGTGAAGTCTAGTTTTTCTTTCGTTATTCTGTTGCGCTATGATAGTCAATTTTTTGGGATGTAAATGCCATGGTTGGGCATATTCTTCTGGATAATGTTGTGAATTTTATGGATGAAAAATGAAGTCTCATTTATTTATGGATCATATTAGTGCTGCTCATGATGTGAATGATTTATAGATTGTAATGTCGTCCAAGGTGGGTTTTGCGGCGTTACAGATGCACAATATATAGACATTCCAACTAACATAACCAGTTGTGTTATGGTTCAATATATATCAAACTTACTAGTTGACTTTTCAGTAAAATGAGAGTTAATTGTGGTAATGTGACATTCTCATAAATAAACAATATGAAAAACATGTTGAATCCTCGCACTAGAGAGAACCTTTTTATCAATGTTTTTCAAGGTATTAGTTAAGTTTTTATTTGACAATTCTAAGTTTTCACCACAAGCTGTTTTGTTGCACACTACATACATGACAACTTTACCATTTCTGTTTTGAATACTGACAGTTAGCTCCTCGTAGGTTCAACCTCAGACTTAACTGAGAAATATTGTAATTTGACTACTTATATTTGGGTGTATGACATAAATTAGGTCCGATCACGCCTCCCTATGCAAAACACACCACAACAAAAATTCCACACAACCCAAGTAAAAATTTCCATAATCCTTAAATCAAAATTAGTTCTAATTTATTCTCTCCACCAAACCAGAACAGAACGAAGATAAAGAGAGAGAGATTTTCAGTGGGAGCTGAGAGACAGATTTTGCTAGATTTTTCATGGTTTTTTCGATGAGATTTCAATGGACTTTCAATGGGTTTTTTGTGGGTTTTTTCAATGGGATTTCAGTGGTTTTTTGGTGGAATTTTAGTGGGTTTTAGCTAGGTTTTTAATGGGTTTTAGCTTGGTTTTTCTGTGGTATAAATACACAGAGCTTTTGTGTGTGAGAGAACTCCATGCCTAGGTGGACGATGAATCTTCTGTACGATAATAAAGATGAAATTCGGGGTGCTGTGGAACATCTGTGAGAGAGAGAGTTCGCCAAAAAAAACGAGTGGGGAGTGGGTTAGAGCATCTCCAAGAGGCTAGTTAAACCCTCCTCTTTAGTTATTTTAGATAGTTTTCCCCTAAAATATTGCTCCAAGAGACTAGCTAAAAGATTATCTAAAATAGAAAACCCCATTTTTCACTCGATAGATGTAGCTAGCTAGTAACTTCCTCGCTGGCGCCAAACTCTCCCTCGTCGCCTTCTCATCCTCTTCAAGTTTCGGCTCATTTACAATGACCCATTTCTTCCCTCATTTGTTTTAATTCTTTGGAATTTGATTTTTGAGCGAGAGAGAGACAAAATTTTTCGTTTTTATGAGCAGAAATATGCAAACGGAAAGAATAGAGCTGATGCGATCGGTGGTGGCAACGACGGATACCAGAAGGAAGCATCAAATTTCGACTGAATTGAAGCGATTTGAGCAAGAAGTTCGCTTCTTGGAGGTTAGTTATTGTTGTCACTTTGACCCTTTTCGGCTATTCAAGTTTGATTTTTCTGCTCTTTGTTAGTTGGGTGATTGGTGGTTGAACACAAAGTATTTGGGGATATGAGGATTTTTACCATCTGGATTTTAGCATCTGTATTATCACTGAGCTTTGTACGAGAAGAAGAAGAACTGAGGTAGTAAAAAAATCTAACAAAACCCTCCTAAAAACTCCTTAAGTATTTTATGATTTTTATTTTTGTAACTCATCTTTTATGATATTTATTCTTGTAACCCATAATTGATTAAATTTATACAATATATAGTTGAATTATTATTTTTTGAATTTTATTATTGAAAATTAGTTGAAGTGGCTAATTAAAATAGATAACATTGTTAGAGTGAATTTAATAAAATAGATAGCTAAAGGAGATAATAAAATATTTAAATATATTTTATAACTATTTTAGATATCGGAGAAGATCGTACGGAAAATAACTAGTGAAATATACAGAGCCCCTTGGGTTGCTGTTAGTGAGTACCATATAAGTATGCCAGCCTAGTACCCTCTTACCATGGATAATTTTCTCCCTCAAAACAGCAGATTTCGAATGGAGAAACGTAGCAGAAGCAGCTACCAAGAACATGAGACCGCCACCCCGGCTCTAATCCACTGCGCCGAGCACATCCTCCCATGGTTGCACCCAACTGAATTGGCCTGTATTTCGTCAACATGCAAAATTCTTCATCAAATTTCCCAAGCCATCACTTCTAGAAGAATCTCCGATGCCTCCAGAACCTTAGAGAAATGTCCTATCCCATTCATCAACACCATCGATCACAACCTCTATTCATTCTTCATCTACACCTCAGCTCAAACCCTAGGCCTCGCCGAACCATCTCGATTGCGCCAACCATGGGGTTCAAAACCGGGAACTCGACCCGACTCAAGCGTGGATAGACCAGAACCAATTCTTGTTTGTGTCGAGGGTGCTTGTGGCTGCGGATGTGATGAGAGGTGTGATGGGGATTCTGGGNAGATATGCACAACACTAAAATTATCATCAATATGGTAATAAATTCTAGATCAAAAATAGAAAACACAACAAATTAAATAACAAATATTTGATGAATGCCAGCACAACCAATTTACAATTTGCTCATGAATATGTAGTTTGCCTTTTTTTCACTTGAGAAATATGTTGTACTTTAAAAATTAAAATATGCGTCTCGAAATAAAAAAATATAGACTACACAATGTAGGCTCACAGTAAAAATATAATATAGAAAGTGAACAAAAAAAGATGAGAAGAACGACGCAGAAAATTCCAAGGTCCACAAAAATAATATAAGAAAGAAAGAGAACAAAAAATAGAAGAGAAGNCTATCTAAAATAGAAAACCCCATTTTTCACTCAATAGATGTAGCTAGCTAGTAACTTCCTCGCTGGCGCCAATCTCTCCCTCGTCGCCTTCTCATCCTCTTCAAGTTTCGGCTCATTTACAATGACCCATTTCTTCCCTCATTTGTTTTAATTCTTTGGAATTTGATTTTTGAGCGAGAGAGAGACAAAATTTTTCGTTTTTATGAGCAGAAATATGCAAACGGAAAGAATAGAGCTGATGCGATCGGTGGTGGCAACGACGGATACCAAAAGGAAGCATCAAATTTCGACTGAATTGAAGCGATTTGAGCAAGAAGTTCGCTTCTTGGAGGTTAGTTATTGTTGTCACTTTGACCCTTTTCGGCTATTCAAGTTTGATTTTTCTGCTCTTTGTTAGTTGGGTGATTGGTGGTTGAACACAAAGTATTTGGGGATATGAGGATTTTTACCATCTGGATTTTAGCATCTGTATTATCACTGAGCTTTGTACGAGAAGAAGAAGAACTGAGGTAGTAAAAAAATCTAACAAAACCCTCCTAAAAACTCCTTAAGTATTTTATGATTTTTATTTTTGTAACTCATCTTTTATGATATTTATTCTTGTAACCCATAATTGATTAAATTTATACAATATATAGTTGAATTATTATTTTTTGAATTTTATTATTGAAAATTAGTTGAAGTGGCTAATTAAAATAGATAACATTGTTAGAGTGAATTTAATAAAATAGATAGCTAAAGGAGATAATAAAATATTTAAATATATTTTATAACTATTTTAGATATCGGAGAAGATCGTACGGAAAATAACTAGTGAAATATACAGAGCCCCTTGGGTTGCTGTTAGTGAGTACCATATAAGTATGCCAGCCTAGTACCCTCTTACCATGGATAATTTTCTCCCTCAAAACAGCAGATTTCGAATGGAGAAACGTAGCAGAAGCAGCTACCAAGAACATGAGACCGCCACCCCGGCTCTAATCCACTGCGCCGAGCACATCCTCCCATGGTTGCACCCAACTGAATTGGCCTGTATTTCGTCAACATGCAAAATTCTTCATCAAATTTCCCAAGCCATCACTTCTAGAAGAATCTCCGATGCCTCCAGAACCTTAGAGAAATGTCCTATCCCATTCATCAACACCATCGATCACAACCTCTATTCATTCTTCATCTACACCTCAGCTCAAACCCTAGGCCTCGCCGAACCATCTCGATTGCGCCAACCATGGGGTTCAAAACCGGGAACTCGACCCGACTCAAGCGTGGATAGACCAGAACCAATTCTTGTTTGTGTCGAGGGTGCTTGTGGCTGCGGATGTGATGAGAGGTGTGATGGGGATTCTGGGTGTCCGTGTTTTTCTGGTTGTGACTCGGACGAGTTGTCTCGGGAGTGTGGACTAACTTGTGGGTGTGGGTTGGATTGTGGGAATCGGTTAACTCAGAGGGGGGTGACGATGAGGTTGAAGATTGTGAAGGATAAGAGGAAAGGTTGGGGTTTGCATGCGGGTCAGTTGATTCGGGAGGGGCAATTTGTGTGCGAGTATGCAGGTATACTCTTGTGATCCAAGATGGCAATTGTGTCTTTAATTCAGCATTTGTGTTTTACGTATTTATCTGTTGGTATATAAATATTTGTTGCAATGATTATAACGAAAAGAATTCGTATGAAAATGTGATCAAAAGAAAACTAAATCACTCGAGGTTCCTTGCCAGTACATCCTTCACTTTCTCTGAGGATTGCAGCGATCTATTGCAGCTGATGTTTGTCCAAATGTATATTTTTGGTAAGTTTGGTGGTAGATAATGTATTACAACTTGTAGCTTCATATTAGTTGACAAATTCTGTATAGAAATATTCTACAACAAGAGAAAACCATACTAAATCACTTGATGTTCCTTTCCAGTACATTCCTAACTTTCTTTGTTCATTGCAGTAAATATGTTACAGATGTTTGTCCGTAATGAATTGTTTGGGTGACTTCAATGGTAGATAATGTATTGCAACCTTTAGATTCAGTTTAGTTTACAAATTATTCAGAAAATATTACTGTTGTCACCAGTTTTGAAAAAAATTGCAAACATGGGACATAATCTACTGTGCACCTAAACCCATCATTTAAAAGCTATGAAGCACCGACACACTAAAATGGCTTATGTACTGGTGTCTGACACATAAGAAAGAGTGTCCAAATTTTCTTTTAATTTTTTAAAATTTTAGACATGTCTGAACACCTCCGTGACATGCCCAAATGCGTCTGGGGAAAATAGATGAAATATTTGCATCGCATGAGGAAGACGAAGATGATATAAAATGGCCATTATGCATGTGTTTAGGAACTGCCTAGGAGATCCCTCTATGGAAGGAACATAGGAAAAAGAGCTTGCTATCATACTGTAGATCATAGATTAGTGCTGGGGAGAGAGAGAGAGAGAGAGAGAGTTGCGGAAGTAACAGAGAAAAAGAGAAAGCGAGGGAGAACATAAACTCTGACGATTGTGTACGTGTAATCAGATTAGGTCCTTATCATATTTTATCTACCACTTGTCTTTTATTGATTGGTTAGCCAGATTACTAACCCATTCAAGTTATCTAAAATCTGCTAGTGGTCAGGCCTCATCTAAGGGGCTTCAGACTCTATTTTGGTTCTTTTGTTAGTGGGCTTTATGAGTTGAATCTACTTTATTCCCAAATTGAGCTGCTGGGCTCACACATTAGTTTAGACCAAATTAGTGTGTGTATTGAGCCTAAATTTTGAGTCAAATTTCTAAATTTCTGATCAGAGAAATATATAAATTTATATTTTATATTCAACATGTCCTCGACGTATTCGTGTCTTATTTTTTAGAAAAATACCGTACCGTGTCGTGTCATATCTGGGTCCTGTGCCTGTGCTTCTTAGTTTAAAAGGATTTTTTTTCTCTTTTATATGTGACTTTCACTCCATTTCCAAGAAAGCTTGATCAATCCTTTGAAAACCCCCAGTCTCATTCAAAACTCAAGCCCTTCAAATGGCACAAGCTACGGGAGAAAAGGTCTAATTGACTTCTAACAAGTTCCTAAAGAATGCTCTTTTCATGTGCTTTGTGTTTTCTTGCCGATTAATTTATTTATATATTGTTGAGTTTGACTTTCTCCTTAGATCTGACCCTATACAAACTAGAAATTTGGGATATTTGTTGTTGGTTTTATTTTGCCATTCTTCGTAGTGAGGGGAATACTGACATCTTTGCTGCATGTTTAATTTTTGAAGTTAATTTTTTATTGGCTTGAGATTTGTTGAGATCTATCCAACGCTTGCCCTTTCTTTTTTGAAAATATTTGGGTTAATTTCTAGAATCAGGTAATGCAATGTTGTGAGTTATGTGAGTAAATCTTATTCATCCACATATTGTATAATACTTGTTGAGAAAGAATACAAACTGCCACTGATTGGAGTTTAACTAGCCGAAGGCGTTCCGATGCTTTCGTCAATAAAGGCTTTGAAGTTAAGCAAGCAATTAACAATAAAAGAAGTGTGTACCTTTAGATTTAAACTCATCTAGTATTTATAAGATTGTACCTTNTAATACAAACTGCCATTGATTGGAGTTTAACTAGCCGAAGGCGTTCCGATGCTTTCGTCAATAAAGGCTTTGAAGTTAAGCAAGCAATTAACAAGAAAAGAAGTGTGTACCTTTAGATTTAAACTCATCTAGTATTTATAAGATTGTACCTTGATTTTTAGGGTTTAGAATCCTGGCTGGAATAGAGTGACACCTATTTTCCAGTCAGATCTTCCCAAATCATGATTGAACCTTCGTAGATTTCTTTTCTGATTTGTCTATTTTTTAGGCCAAATTTACAATGTGCATCTTTGAATAAGTAGTTTCCTTATTTATTGCTCATGATTGCATTTGATCATTAGCAATAGCCTAGCTATCCTTTGCTCGAGTGGAACTGGTCCTTATCCCCCGAATTGTGGAACTAGAGTCCCATTTGGATGTTGATTTGTTAATAATGTCTTCACACATTTGCTCGATCTGCACAAACTGCTCGGGAGTTTTGCTAGCGGTGCTGAGGGTGATTCCAATTCTGGTTAGCTCGATCTATTTTTGGCTTGACCAAATGCACCTTGTTTTCACCAAATTGCCCCTTTATATTTTGTCATGTGCTTTATGCCATGTGTTGTATTAAATGATCTAATCATGCATAGAGATATTCTAAACCCATTCATTTGTCCCAAGAGCATGTTTACCATGTGGCGATCGTTGGCTAACATTCCCTGTCGTAATGATATTCGTCATNTTGCTAGCGGTACTGAGGGTGATTCCAATTCTGGTTAGCTCGATCTATTTTTGGCTTGACCAAATGCACCTTGTTTTCACCAAATTGCCCCTTTATATTTTGTCATGTGCTTTATGCCATGTGTTGTATTAAATGATCTAATCATGCATAGAGATATTCTAAACCCATTCATTTGTCCCAAGAGCATGTTTACCATGTGGCGATCGTTGGCTAACATTCCCTGTCGTAATGATATTCGTCATTATATGTACTGCTTCATTTCTTGGAAAAAGGTGTGTTAAAACGGTTCTCCATCATCAAAGAGGTCATTTCTTTTTCAAAAATTGCGACGTTTTCGCTTATGGATCCATTTCTGGTGCCTTCCTCTTCTTTATTCTGTCACGCCCCCAGTCTAAAAAAGTATAAGATCATGCTTTTAGGGCCAAATATAACATACCTGATGGCGTGGTCATCGGGGTCACTGAGCAAGATGAACCTCTCATAGGCTCTAGAGAGTCCATTCCATCTCCACAAGGTTTCCTCTCGACCCTTTTTGTTTTTTTAGAGTTCTTACTTCTTTAAAACTCTACCCCATCCATTGCTGTCCTAAATTCTTTAGGACAGTGATGGGTGTGGTGGCCCTCAACAACCTTCTTGATATCAATCTTAGCCTTTGGGAGATCCTTTATTGTTACATCATAAAGTCTACTACCAAGAAGAATTATTACTTCCAAGTTAGGAAGAAGGAGTTTTACGTGGTCATTCATCTCCTAGATATTTTGTTCGTGTTTGGGAATTGGGAGCACAGAGAGGGCGAAGAACCTTGTTACATATGACCCTATGAAGAGGGTCCCGGTGACCTTAAAGGCCCCTCTTGCTTCATGCCTCTTTCACTTCTTTTCTTTGAATATCTTCTAGTTTATGCTGGTGAAATCGTCCCAAGGAAAAATTCAAAAAGGAGTTGGTAAACCTAAAGGCTCTGAAGAAAGTTGTCTTTCAACACTGACCACTTTTGCCGAGCAGTGCACGCTTTGCTCGCCTATTAGCCTACCTACCATTCCTTCACTGTAGTTCTTTCATCCTCTACTGCACAGCTTGCCAAGCATAGGGAAGCCCTCAGGTTTAAACTCCATTATTAGCAACTGTGAAGTTCATGTTATGTGACATACTTCTAGCCTTGTAATTAGACTAACTAGCACATGATTTCTTGGTTAATTTTCATTTCTTGATTGTTATTTACTTGTTCTTTCTGATTAAAGTAAAGAATACTTACTTAAAATCAAGAATCATACCATGTTTGAGCTTAATTTCAAGCCCTACATCACTGATGGGGATTGTATAGGAATTTAATAGAAATTATAGATTAATTATGATAGTTATTTAGATACTTTTAATATTTATCTTTTAAGTAGTTTCTTTTAAGTTATGAGGTTTTTTTTTGTCATTGTTTATTTATTTTAGGGTTTTAGTTTCCTTATATAAAGNGTTTCTTTTAAGTTATGAGGGTTTTTTTTGTCATTGTTTATTTATTTTAGGGTTTTAGTTTCCTTATATAAAGGGATGCATGTAAGGGTTTTATTTAAACTAGACTTTGATTATTATTGATTACTGATATTAAATCCTGATATTACTTCTTCTTCAAGTTTTCTCTTTGCTCATCTCCTTCTTTCCTTCTCATCCCTAATTTTTCCTTACTACGATCTATATCACTTTGGTATCAGAGCTATTACGATCTACATCAATTTGGTATCAGAACTAATACGATCTACGTCAATTTGGTATAAGAGTCCAACTTCGATTCGTACAAATCACAAAAAAAAAAAAAAAAAGTTCATTGTGCACATTGTTCATCGCCATAAGCAGTTAAAAAAAAAACCAGCCAAAAAACAAAGGATTGTCCCTAGCAGATTCAAAAAATTGCAGCAATATCCTAACTGTTCTAGAAATTACAGAAACACCCCAGAAAATTTTAGAAGTTGTAGAACCACCACTAGAAGTTCTAGAAATTGCAGAAACTTTCCCCTAAAAGTTCCAAAATTGCATAAACATCCCCAACAGATCCATAAAATTGTAGAATCATCTCCAAAAAATTTTAGAATTTTCTCTTGATTATGGTATGCATACTCCCATAGAATTTGAGATTAATATTTTTATTCATTAAAAAATTAGAGAATTTGCAAAGGGTCCAAAACATATTTTCTTCTATTTAAGTTTTTTCACTTCTTGTAATTTTCAATTGCATTCTTGAACTCATTTTTATGTTATTCTCATATTTCAAAATCAATCATGAGTTCATATGATCATTATGATGCCTATTCATATACTTATCCAACATAAAAAATGTCTCAAGTTCACAGTTCTCCACAACGTCATCACTATACCTATTCCACTTCTAGAGTTTCTCGGAGTCAACATAAAGTCCATAGTAAGTTTGAGTTTTATTATGAAGATTATCTAGAATACTACTCTGGGACGCTTAAGGTCACATAACAGTTACCAACGTCATACTTCCCAAAGTCATCATGAAGATTAATCAGGATCTATCATCAATGTCATTAGTAACCATTCAAAAGCCTAAATTGCTCTGGAGAAAAAGGTTGAGATCTTTGAAATTGGAGTTGCCAATACTAAACATTCACTTGGCCAATTACGTGAAAAGTGTATAGGGATGAAAAACCAATTATCTGAATTAACAACTCTATTTTTTCACTTGACTAAAATTCTTGCAAGTCAACAAATAGAAAAATAAGGACAAGTCTCCAGTTTCATTTAATGTCGGACATCCGCATAATGATAGTCATATTTCTGTTCCGTTGGACCCTCATGCTTTCCATCATTTAAAACATACTTTCAATCGTTTGAACATTGATACTAGTGATAAGATTATTTTTGATCCTATCATGTTTTCTACCTCATCGGAGTCAAAAGTTGAATCATCACTAATCATTGAACTTGAGAAAAAATTTATTTAGTTGGTTCCTATGCAAGATGTTGAACATATTGAGCTATCTATTTTAGAATATGTTGGTAATTATGCTATGTCTACAATTTCGAATCGTGATGACATTGTTGTGGATTCTTCTCCATTTGAGATTGTTGACATTGTCCTAGATTCTGCCCCACTTGAGAGTGTTAACTTTGTTTCTTTGCCTACTATCAAGTGTTCAATTGAATCTGTACTTTCTTATTTTCAGCACCAGGGTGTTATAGTTACTCCTTTGTCATTGATGTCCTGTCCCACTTAATGCCTTTTGTTTAAATCTAATGAGAATTATTTTGCTATTCTCGAGTTTGGATTTAATGCTTATTTGCTTAATTTTTCATTGAATGTTAAAATTAGTCCAGATTTTTATTTGAAGGACATGTTACTTAATCGAGGTACTCCAGAACCTCCTATTTTGTTATCCAGTGGTTCTACAGGTGGACTTGCTTCTTCCTCAGCACTAGCTCCAGTTCTTATCTTTTCACTTCCATCGCATATTTCAGGCCAAATAGATGATGTACTACGTGACCAGATTTACATTGCTACAGATGGAGATTCTTGCATTTATTCTGATCGATGGAAATATGTTGATGGTTCTTTCATTATAGATGAGGNTACTACGTGACCAGATTTACATTGCTACAGATGGAGATCCTTGCATTTATTCTGATCGATGGAAATATGTTGATGGTTCTTTCATTATAGATGAGGCGTTCAGTTATCTTCCTGCTGCTCTTTTAGGGTTCTTCTGCTTTGATGACTCTCTGGAGGAGAGTTTTTTTTAACCGGAGAAGAATGATGGAGATCGTATAAAAATTTGATATATATTATAGATTAATTATGATAGTTATTTAGATACTTTTAATATTTATCTTTTAAGTACTTTTTTTTAACTTATGAGGGGTTTTTTTGTCATTGTTTATTTGTTTTAGGGTTTTAGCTTCTCGATATAAAGGGATGCATGTAAAGGTTTTATGTAGACTAGAATTTAATTATTATTAATTACTGATATTGAATCCTGATATTGCTTCTTCTTCAAGTTTTTTTTTCATCCCTTTTTTTTTTTCTCATTCTTTTCTTCTTTCCTTCTCATCTCTAATTCTTCCCTAATACGATTTACATCAATTTGGTATCAGAGCTATTACGATCTACATCAATTTGGTATCAGAGCTATTACGATTTACATCAATCACTTCCTTGAATTTTTCCTATCTCTTCTTTTCTCCTCTCATTCTCTACACAAGCACCTATATCTCTATACAAGTTCCTCTTTTCTCTTTCTTTAATTATAATATATTACAAGACACACACACACACACATATATATGTAGATGAGACACTTGTAGTTCATGGGGTTTCTCTTGAGGTGTCTTCATCTAGCACTTTCTTTTTATAATAGTTACTGTGTGATTAGAGATAAAGAAGAAAAGAAGAGAGAAAGAGAGAGCTATCTCATTGATTAGTGAGATCTATATATATATATATATATGTGGGTATAGGGTACATAAAATGACCTAATTACCCTTTATTCTATAACACTCCTAATATCAAATAGTCCTAGCTTGGAAGAGATAGTATAGACTTTATCCCTAGTGAGTGACTTGGTGAAGATATCTGCCGACGCGTACAAAACACGTAGTAAGCTCTTTAGATTGAAGTTTTTCACGAATTAAATGACAATCAACCTCAATGTGATTTGTTCATTCATGAAAAACTGGAGTTGAAGCACTATGAAGTGGAGCCTGATTATCACAAAACAATTGCATTGGAAAGTTGACTGAAATACCAATCTCATACAATACATTCTTGAAACATATTAATTGACATGTAATTTTTGCAACAGGAANTTAAATGACAATCAACCTCAATGTGATTTGTTCATTCATGAAAAACTGGAGTTGAAGCAATATGAAGTGGAGCCTGATTATCACAAAACAATTGCATTGGAAAGTTGACTGAAATACCAATCTCATACAATACATTCTTGAAACATATTAATTGACATGTAATTTTTGCAACAGGAAGTTCAGTGTTTGGAGATGGTTAAAGATCAAGACCTTCTGATGACAGAGAGACTGGTAAGGGTGTGGGGACAATGGTCTTCTTGCGATGGGAGTACACATACGTGATAGGAGGCTTTGTAGCATGAGAGAAGATAAGGTGGGTTGAGACAAAACAGGAAGTAGCAAAGGAAAGGGAGATTGATCAAATGCAATATCTTTAGAAGCCTCAGAAAAGAAAGGAATAGACTCAGAATGTAACATCAATGGAGACATTTTGGCGACGAAGGGTCAAACTATAGAACTTTTTGTGTACGTGAATAACCTAGGAAAATGCACTTGATAGATCTAGGTTCAAGTTTGTCTATGTCGGGACCAAACTGATGAACAAAGTCAACATAACCAAAGGCATGTGGTGGAATAGGAAACAAAGGACGATCTGGAAATAGAATTAACATGCGGTAAGCACAGCATCACTCCAAAAGGCTTTAGGGACTTTCATATATAGTAGGGCATGAGCAACTTTAATAAGGTGACGATTTTTGTGTTTGGCCACCACATTCTGTTGCAGCTTGCCACTGCATGAACTATGATGGAGCAATCCATGAGCGGGAAAAAAGTCCTAGAATGGCTCAAAAAGATATTATTTCGCATTATTAGATTGCAAAGTATGCACATACACACCAAATTGAGTCTTGATTTTCATAAAATGCACTTTAAAGATAAAAAACAATTTTAAACAATCTTTCATTAAGAATAGCCGGGTAACAAAATACTTAAACCCTGAATAAGAGGAAATACCACTAGGACGCAAATATCAGAGTGCAAAACTTCAAATAAACTAGAGACACAATTACAGATTCTGGGAGTAAATATGAACTTTGAATATGTTTACCTCGTCGACCAACACGACTCACAATTTAAAGACGATAATTGATGCAACTGAGGGACTAATGGCTAAAATAGTGTTATTTAAGGCGTAAAGCAAACCGAAGCGACCAAGGCTCCTAACGCCTAGGCGAGAGGCGAGAAGCGAGAAGCGAAGCGAAACGTTTTACCGAAGCAAAGCGAACAGTTAAAAAAAAAAGTAAATATTTTAGTTTAATTANAGCGAAACGCTTTACCGAAGCAAAGCGAACAGTTAAAAAAAAAAGTAAATATTTTAGTTTAATTACTNGAAGCGAAGCGAAACGTTTTACCGAAGCAAAGCGAACAGTTAAAAAAAAAAGTAAATATTTTAGTTTAATTACTTCTAAACATCTAAGTTCTAATTTTGTATATACTAAATATTTAAATGCAAGTAAAACCATAAATATTTAAATTAAAACAAACACTAATAATATCTCAAATCTTAATAACAGTCATAGTTTAAACATTTAAATTCAGCAAAAAATCAGCACATTAGCATTCAACAAAAATCAGTACTATGCCACTATCAGCATTTAGTATTATAATAAAGAAGCAGCTTTAGAAAATCAGAAGCAAAAAACAGACAAAAACAGAATTAAAGCAGAAGCAGCAACATTAAACACAAAAAACAGAAGCAACATTATAGAAGTAGAAGCAGAAAAAATAGAAGCAAGAAAAAAAAAAGCAACAACAACAATGGCAGCATTCAACATCAGCATCACCATCCATCATTAAAGAAGCAGAAACAGAAAAAACAGAAGAAAAAAAAAAAGAATTAGAATCATACAATCAGTAGAAGTAGGAAAAAAAACAGTAGCAAAAAAAAAACATAATCAGAACCAGACAATCAGCAAAAGTAGGAAAAATAAAACAGAAGCGAAAAAAAATATAAGAAAAACCAGAAAGAAGAAGAACTAGAGAGGACGAAAAGAAGTAGACGAGAGAAGAAAAAAATGAGACAAACCTGGACCGACGAGGAAGGAGCAGCGAGACCCAGCAGTCGATCATCAAAGAGGAAGGTGCAGCAGCAATCGATCGTCAAAGAGCAGCGAGACCCAGCAGTCGATCATCAAAGAGGAAGGTGCAGCAACAATCGATCGTCAAAGAGGAAGTTTTAGCAACAGTCGATCGTTGAACCTGAGCAAAATTAGGATTTGGGTTTTATATTTATGGGATGAGGGGGTCATTGTGTGTATAGGCATCTCATAATTTTTTTTTTCAATTGCCCCAATTCAACGGTCCACAATAAAAATAAAACAAGCCAACGGTCCACTATAAAAATAAAAGACTACATCGCCTCGCATAACTAAGGCGCTCGCTTTTTCGCCTTTTGCTTAATTTCAAGGCGCTCGTTTTTCTCGCTTTTTTCTCACCTTAGTCACGTTCGCTTTGCCTGGAATCCTCAAGGCGATGTAACCTCACTTCTCGCCTAGGCGAGCTATTCAAAACACTGGGCTAAAGACTTCGTAAAGATGGATGACTAAGTTGACAATGCCATTGATGTGGAGGACATGATGTGTGGAAAACTGGTTACACGCAGAAACTTCATCAAGGTAGTAAAGACCTTGTCTTCATGACCTCCACCAATCATTATCCTTGTTCGGAGGTCTTGGAGCACACAAAGAAGAATAAAATGTTACTAAATAATTTAAAGATTTGGTGAGTTGACTCACAAATAAAAAATTGAATGAAAATTTAGGAACACGTAAAGACAGCATAAAAACAATGATAATGTAGGATTCACAATGTCAACACCAAAGATTGAGGATGAATATCTTCAACTATGGTGACATGTTGGTTAGTAGAGATATGGTAAAAATTTGAGAACGCGCTCACATTACTTGTCATATGGTTAGAAGCCCCAGAATCCTTGACCTATGGACTATGGAGACAATGTAGACTAATGAGGCAACAAACATATTTTACCTGACTTGGCCAAAGTAGCTATGGAAGTAGAGGTAGAAGTGGGAGCACCAGACATGGAAACAAGATGATTATACTCCTCATTGGAGATGTTAAGAATAGTAGAGTAGTATGTGTAAATTATTAATAATAAGAGGGTATATGTGTAATTCTTATTATTGTGAGGTAACTATAAATACAAGTGATGTATGAGAGTTAGGTTAAGTTTTTAATCTCTCTGTTTCTCTCTAAATATTGTTTTTAATATTATGTTAGTTCTTCAAACTTAACATGGTATTAGAGCACGAACGATTCTAAATATATTAATACTGTTCATCGTGGTGGTGGTGTTATGGTGTTGTGTTGGTCGACGTTGGTTGTCTTGTCCGGTAGTGGTGGTAGTCGACTGGTGTAGTCAACGTTGGTGGTAGTCGATTGGTGTGGTCCGCTTCATGGTGGATTTTGGCTTCTGGTTCTGCGCTGATTNCTGGTCGACGTTGGTTGTCTTGTCCGGTAGTGGTGGTAGTCGACTGGTGTAGTCAACGTTGGTGGCAGTCGATTGGTGTGGTCCGCTTCATGGTGGATTTTGGCTTCTGGTTCTGCGCTGATTGTCTGCGTCGGTGGTGTAATCGACTGTTCTTGGTGATTGTCGACTGTTCTTGGTGATTGTTGGTTGTTGCTGCTGATCGTTGGCCATCGACGTTGGTGATTGTTGGTTGTTGCTGCTGTTCGTTGGCCGTTGACGTTGTGTTGTTTGTCTGCTGGTGTTTGTTGATTGTACATCACCATTAACGTGAAGTAATATTAGGGTTTGGTGAAGAAGATGATAGAGTCCAGATCCAAACTCAGACCAAACTGGCTTAGGTCTGGTTAGGCTTAGTTCAATCAGTTTAGACCGGTTCAGGCAGTTTTTACTCCGATTCAGTGGTTCAGGAAGTCAAACCGAACCGGTTCAGTGATCCAGCAAGTCAAATCGATGCGGTTCAGGGGTCCAGAGGGCTCAGATTGTCCGGTTCAGCAGTCTAGGTCTCTTTTCAGTCCCGGTTCAGTGGTCCACAGTCCAAGTTAGTCCCAGTTCAGTGGTCCAGCGGCCTTAGATTGTCCAATTCATCAGGCCAGCGTCCTTAGGTTGTCCGGTTCAACCCTTTGGTATCCGTTTGTCTTCTGGTTCAGCAGTGCAGTAGGTGATTCTTGTCCGGTTCAGTGATCTAGTGATTTTCTTGTTCTATTTGCTACACTTATGGAACCCAAGCAAGACACTGGGTTGGTTACTGTTACACGAGAGGAGTATGCTCAGTTCTTGTTCCAGCAACAAGCTGTCCCATCTCCCTCCACTGTTATTTTTGCCCAGTCAAGTATTGCTTTCATTTGTTTATTGTCCTCCACTCGTAGTCCCTGGATCATAGATTCTGGCGCTTCTGACCACATGACTGGTTCGCCTAATATTTTTTCTACTTATCAGCCTACTACTTTCACAAGTAGTGTTATTTTTACTAATGGTACTTGTTCTAAAGTTTCAGGTCTGGGGGCTACTCACTTGAGTCCTGATATGTCCTTATCTTCTGTGTTATTTGTTTCTCAGTTTTCTTGTAGTTTACTTTCCATTAGTAAGATTTCCTGTTCTCTGAATTGTTCCGTAACCTTTTATTCCTCTTATTGTGTCTTTCAGAATCTCAAGACGAAGATGAAGATTAGTATGGGGCATGAAGTTGATGACCTATATTATCTTGACTTTGATTCACCTACCTGGGCTCTATAGACCTCGTTGTCTCCTTTTCAATGACATTGTCGTCCTGGACATCCCTCTCTCTAGAATCTGAAGTGCCAAGCTCCTAGTCTTAGCTATGTGTCGCCTTTGTCTTGTGAAGCTTGTCAATTTAGTAAGCATCACCGTGTGTCTTTTCAATCTAGAGTCAATAATCGTGTGTCTAGTCCATTTGAGTTAGTACATTTTGATGTATAAGGTCCTATAAAGAATATTTCATCTAATAAATATCCTTATTTTGTGACATTTGTGGATGACTATTCTCGTGTGACTTGGTTGTTTTTTATGAAAGCTTGGTCTGAATTATTCTCTATATTTGAGACTTTTTGTAAGGAAATAAAAACTTAGTATGGTTGTCGTATACGTATTTTATGTTCCGATAATGCTCGGGAATATGAATCTGATTTTTTTTAGCTTATCTTAGTAAAACTGACATTATTCATCAAATTTCTTGTGTTTATACTTCTCCACAGAATTGTGTTGCTGAACACAACAACCGTTATTTGTTGGAAGTCACTCCTGGCTTGTTATTTCAGATGAATATTCCTCGATATTTTTGGAGTGATGCTGTTCTTACTGCTTGTCACCTTATTAATCGTATGCCATCCTCTGTGTTAAATGGGCAAAGCTCATATTCTATTTTTTTTCTTGGTAAGCCTTTATTTTCCCTGACTCCTAAGGTTTTTGGATGTGTTTGTTATATTCACAATTTGGGTCCTGGGTTCAACAAACTTGACCCTCGAGCTACCAAATATGTATTTCTTGGTTACTTTCTCACGCAGAAGGGGTATTGTTGCTGCAGTCCTTCTCTGCATCGAAACTTTACTAGTGCCATTGTCACGTTTGAGGAATCTCTTTCATATTTTCCAGCACCTTCTCAGCCTTTGGATTTGGATTTTNTGTAAGGAAATAAAAACTTAGTATGGTTGTCGTATACGTATTTTATGTTCCGATAATGCTCGGGAATATGAATCTGATTTTTTTTAGCTTATCTTAGTAAAACTGACATTATTCATCAAATTTCTTGTGTTTATACTTCTCCACAGAATTGTGTTGCTGAACACAACAACCGTTATTTGTTGGAAGTCACTCCTGGCTTGTTATTTCAGATGAATATTCCTCGATATTTTTGGAGTGATGCTGTTCTTACTGCTTGTCACCTTATTAATCGTATGCCATCCTCTGTGTTAAATGGGCAAAGCTCATATTCTATTTTTTTTCTTGGTAAGCCTTTATTTTCCCTGACTCCTAAGGTTTTTGGATGTGTTTGTTATATTCACAATTTGGGTCCTGGGTTCAACAAACTTGACCCTCGAGCTACCAAATATGTATTTCTTGGTTACTTTCTCACGCAGAAGGGGTATTGTTGCTGCAGTCCTTCTCTGCATCGAAACTTTACTAGTGCCATTGTCACGTTTGAGGAATCTCTTTCATATTTTCCAGCACCTTCTCAGCCTTTGGATTTGGATTTTGGGTTATCTCCTGTACCATCATCTCTTTCCTCATCTTCAGATATTCCGCNAGTAGTGTTATTTTTACTAATGGTACTTGTTCTAAAGTTTCAGGTCTGGGGACTACTCACTTGAGTCCTGATATGTCCCTATCTTCCGTGTTATTTGTTCCTCAGTTTCCTTTTAGTTTACTTTCCATTAGCAAGATTACTCGTTCTCTCAATTGTTCTGTAACTTTTTATCCCTCTTATTGTGTCTTTCAGGATCTCAAGACGAAGAGGAAGATTGGTACGGGGCATGAAGCTGGTGGCCTATATTACCTTGATTTTGATTCACCTACCCGGGCTCTACAGACCTCGTTGTCTCCTTTTCAATGGCATTGTCGTCTTGGACATCCTTCTCTCCAGAATCTGAAGCGCCAAGTTCCCAGTCTTAGTTATGTGTCGTCTTTGTCTTGTGAAGCTTGTCAACTTAGTAAGCATCACCGTGTGTCATTTCAATCTAGAGTCAATAATCGTGTGTCTAGTCCATTTGAGTTAGTACATTTTGATGTATAAGGTCCTATAAAGAATATTTCATCTAATAAATATCCTTATTTTGTGACATTTGTGGATGACTATTCTCGTGTGACTTGGTTGTTTTTTATGAAAGCTTGGTCTGAATTATTCTCTATATTTGAGACTTTTTGTAAGGAAATAAAAACTTAGTATGGTTGTCGTATACGTATTTTATGTTCCGATAATGCTCGGGAATATGAATCTGATTTTTTTTAGCTTATCTTAGTAAAACTGACATTATTCATCAAATTTCTTGTGTTTATACTTCTCCACAGAATTGTGTTGCTGAACACAACAACCGTTATTTGTTGGAAGTCACTCCTGGCTTGTTATTTCAGATGAATATTCCTCGATATTTTTGGAGTGATGCTGTTCTTACTGCTTGTCACCTTATTAATCGTATGCCATCCTCTGTGTTAAATGGGCAAAGCTCATATTCTATTTTTTTTCTTGGTAAGCCTTTATTTTCCCTGACTCCTAAGGTTTTTGGATGTGTTTGTTATATTCACAATTTGGGTCCTGGGTTCAACAAACTTGACCCTCGAGCTACCAAATATGTATTTCTTGGTTACTTTCTCNCTCATATTCTGTTTTTTTTCTTGGTAAGCCTTTATTTTCCCTGACTCCTAAGGTTTTTGGATGTGTTTGTTATATTCACAATTTGGGTCCTGGGTTCAACAAACTTGACCCTCGAGCTACCAAATATGTATTTCTTGGTTACTTTCTCACGCAGAAGGGGTATTGTTGCTGCAGTCCTTCTCTGCATCGATACTTTACTAGTGTCATTGTCACGTTTGAGGAATCTCTTTCATATTTTTCAGCACCTTCTCAGCCTTTGGATTTGGATTTTGGGTTATCTCCTGTACCATCATCTCTTTCCTCATCTTCAGATATTCCGCTGTCCACTGTGTTACCATCTACTTTACCTCTCCGTGTCTATTCTCGCCGTCCTCGCCCATCGACTGAGGTGCCTGTACCGTCTTTCTTATCGCCTTCTCATCCTGGTACATCAAGTAATTTAGACTTTTTACCTATTGCTCTTTGAAAAAGTACTCGTTCGTGTGTTACTAATCATCCCATTGCTCATTTTGTTTCATATAATGCCTTGTTTTTTTGCCTTTTCTTATTTTACTTCTAAATTATCTACTATATCTATTCCTAAGCATTTACGGGATGCATTATCTGACCCGGGTTAGAGGAAAGCTATGAGAGAGGAGATGGATGCCTTACATCATAACGGGACTTGGGATCTTGTTCCTTTACCTCCTGGTAAATGAACTATTGGTTGTCATTGGATGTATGCTATTAAATTTCATCCAGATGGTTCTATGGAGCGTCTCAAAGCCTGGCTTGTTGCAAAAGGCTTTATTCAGACTTATGGCGTTGATATGAGGAGACTTTTTCTCTTGTTGCCAAAATTTTCTCGGTTTGTATCTTAATTTTTTTGGTTGCTAATCTTGATTGACCCTTGTTTCAGTCAGACGTCAATAATGCCTTCCTACATGGTGACTTGGTTGAAGAGGTATACATGGAGCAATCATCTGAGTTTACTGCTCAAGGGGAGTATGGTAAGAGTGTATGTCGGTTAGAGAAATCTTTGTATGGTTTGAAGCAATCACCGAGGTCATGGTTTGGTAAGTTTTCAGATGTAGTTTTAGAGTTTGGTCTTCTTCGATGTCAGACAGATCATTCTGTGTTTCATAGACAGACAAATGTTGGATATATTCTATTGGTAGTCTATGTTGATAATATTGTGATTACTAAAAATGATTCTGAGGGGATTGCCAAGTTAAAAATATTTTTGCAGTAAGAATTTGAAAAAATTCAGGTATTTCTTGGGTATTGAGGTGACTTGATCTAAACAGGGTATTTGTTTATCTCAGAGGAAATATGTACTTGACATGCTAGAGGAAGCAAGTTTGCTATGTGGCAGACCTATTGATGTTCCTATGGATCCGAATTAGAAACTTTTGATGGATGATAGTGCACTGTTTGAGAATCCGGGTCGGTATCGCAGATTGATTGGGAAATTCAATTATCTCACTATTATTCGACCGGATATTTCCTATGCAGTCAGTATAGTAAGTCAGTTTATGGGGTGTCCTAGAACACCACATTGGGAGACAGTTACTCGTATTTTGCGATATCTCAAACGAGCTCCTGAACTTGGATTGTTATATCGAGCTGATGGACATCTTAGAGTGGAAGGTTTCTCANCAGACGTCAATAATGCCTTCCTACATGGTGACTTGGTTGAAGAGGTATACATGGAGCAACCATCTGAGTTTACTGCTCAAGGGGAGTATGGTAAGAGTGTATGTCGGTTAGAGAAATCTTTGTATGGTTTGAAGCAATCACCGAGGTCATGGTTTGGTAAGTTTTCAGATGTAGTTTTAGAGTTTGGTCTTCTTCGATGTCAGACAGATCATTCTGTGTTTCATAGACAGACAAATGTTGGATATATTCTATTGGTAGTCTATGTTGATAATATTGTGATTACTAAAAATGATTCTGAGGGGATTGCCAAGTTAAAAATATTTTTGCAGTAAGGATTTGAAAAAATTCAGGTATTTCTTGGGTATTGAGGTGACTTGATCTAAACAGGGTATTTGTTTATCTCAGAGGAAATATGTACTTGACATGCTAGAGGAAGCAAGTTTGCTAGGTGGCAGACCTATTGATGTTCCTATGGATCCGAATTAGAAACTTTTGATGGATGATAGTGCACTGTTTGAGAATCCGGGTCGGTATCGCAGATTGATTGGGAAATTCAATTATCTCACTATTATTCGACCGGATATTTCCTATGCAGTCAGTATAGTAAGTCAGTTTATGGGGTGTCCTAGAACACCACATTGGGAGACAGTTACTCGTATTTTGCGATATCTCAAACGAGCTCCTGAACTTGGATTGTTATATCGAGCTGATGGACATCTTAGAGTGGAAGGTTTCTCAGATGCTGATTGGGCTAACTCTTTTTTTGATCGGAGATCAACTACTGATTATTTTACTTTCTTAGGAGGTAACGTTGTCTCATGGAAAAGTAAGAAACAATTCGTGGTAGTAAGATCCAGTGCTGAGGTTGAGTATAGGGCAATGACGCATACGATGAGTGAGTGGACCTGGTTACTACACTTCCTCCAGGAAATTGGATTTTCAGTTTAACTTCCTTTACAGTTGTTCTGTGACAACCAGACAACTATTCATATCTCTGCCAATCCGGTGTTTTAGGAGAGAACCAAGTATATTGAGGTTAATTGTCATTTTATTCGGGACAAGATAGTAGTTTGGGAGATTATAACTCTATTTGTGAAATTTGAAGATCAGCTGGCAGATATGTTTACCAAAGCATTGAGTAGTACACGGCTTACAGCGATTTGTTCCAAGTTTGGATTATATGATATATATAGTCCAGTGTGAGGGGGAGTGTTAAGAATAGTAGGGTAGTATGTGTAAATTATTAATAGTAAGAGGGTGTATGTGTAATTCTTATTATTGTGAGGTAACTATAAATACAAATGATGTATGAGAGCTAGGTTAATTTTTTAACCTCACTCTGTTTCTCTCTAAATATTGTCTCTAATGTTATGTTAGTCCTTCAAACTTAACAGGAGATAGATACAACCTCTGAGGTGGATGTAGAATCATTGACACTAGACTATACTAACCCAACATCATATGATTTAGACATAGCATGGCCAAAAGATGGGGGTTTACTATGTAGATCCCTACAATAGTCAACAATATAACTTTTAAGCCCACAATGAATACATAGTTTTATGGATCTGCGACCTCTACCAACATGACTGTCCATTGGTCAACGACCACCTACTCGCCGATTTCCTCGACCTCCACGGGAAAAATTATCGCAAGAGAAATTATGCTAAAGCTGAGTGGTCATGTATAGAAGCACCACTATCACTAAAGGAAGCTCGATGAATACGAGGAAAAACTTCTGACATCTTTGTAGTTAAAATCAGAGCATAAACTAGTTTCAATTTTGAATTTAAACCTGAGAGAAAGCAAGCAACCAATAATTCACGCTATTTTTTTTGAATCTTCAGATGCATAGAGTAAGGCTGATAAACATTTAGATTGTTCATGATATTTTTTAAGGTTGAATAATATTCTTTAATGGTCTTGACACCTTGCTCCAAACTGAACAAGTCTTAACATATATGATAAGTTATGGTAATATTGTCTTCACTTGAGGTAGGCGACTAACAGCAAGCCATATCTCTATAGTACTGTCCAAAGATATAAGAAGGATACTAATTTGGGATTCCATGCTTTTCCAAGACAAAGTCATCACACTTTTGCATTCTCCACCTTCCATTGTTTATATTTGGAATCAATTTTGCAAGGATAAATGATATCTTTGTATGGAATGGATTGTCCCTCACGATTACACACGTAGGATTAAGACACTACCTATTAGGGGGTGAATAGGTTAATTTTAATTTCAAATGAACAAACACCAAGTTATAACCTAATCTACCGTAATTACATCTTTCTCAAAAATCAATTAAAAATTGAGAATTATTTCAGAATAACCTATGAAACCCATGAAGATTAGTGTAATGAATTTGTTAATTATATTGATTAATACTCGATCTCTCACGCGATCCAACCTCAGAAAACCAACTCACTACCAAACCACTATATAGGATAAGGAATGCTCAATCCATCATATCAACAAACACATAGTATCCGTGTGTGTTACAAATTACGAGTGTAAAATAAAGTAATAAAGAACCCAAGCAATTTATTGACGCGAAAATCTATCTCGGGAAAAACTGTGGGAAACCACTCGAGATTTATCAAAGTCTAATCCACTATTCCACAATCAATCTATAAGTATTCGAGTCTTATACTTTAACCAATATTATGGTTAGACATTCATTTCCTTAACTAGATCTCTCCACCGGATACACCCACTGATGTCGTGGATAACTTCACTTGAACTCCTCATTGCATGGCTCGTTCTGGTCTCGAGCGCTCCTAGGATGCACCCAAGAATCTCGATATGTACACTCTTCAAGTGGGTTTGGTAGAGAACCAAGCAAGTTATTCTTCATTGAAGTTTACCCGTTGCTCAATCATTAACAGGCCTGATAGCATACTCTAATCTGGATCTCTCTGTGACATTCGATTCCTGGATTCAAGTGTTCTCATCAAAGTTTTCCTCGACTTCTTTAGAAACTTCCTTAACCCTAGCCATTTTCTCTCTATATGGAAGCATGATCACAAACAATTTTGAAACCTAGATCTAAGAATGTAGAACATGTGAATCACGACTCGAATCACACAAGAAACACTCAAGAATGTGTTTGTGATTGATGGGTGAGGGTTTTTGGAGGCTGGGATCATGTTTGGAGAGGTTTGGAATGCAAAGGGGTCAACTGTTTGTCTATTTAAAACCCTAGGTGCCGACCGATCGCAAGGCCACTCTAGTAGTTTCTAGGTTGTTCGAGTTGTCCCTAAAGCTTTTTTGCCAATTTTGACAAATTAGCTTTGGTGCTTCCATGGATCATCCCTAAAAACCATCTTTCAACCCTAAAAATCATGCAGGGGTATATGTACAACTTATATGCTGCTATATGCATATGCATGGATGATATAAGGATCAAAATGCAATGTAATTCTCAATTTTGACAATTGAAATGCAATGTCATAAATCATAAAAATCACATATTCTCAATATAGCATATCCATCCCTATTTCATCATTAAGCACATTACTCTTAAGTCATATTAATGAATCTAGGAGTTGATCTTTATGCATCTAAGAGCAATGCCCTCTCACTTAGTTCAATTTTACTTACATGTGTTTAAATTTTGCATTTTTGGTCAATTCAAGTATGATGTGTGAAACCAAACTACGGCACTATTAGGAACCCGTCTAGATTAATGGATTAATAAACTCTACATGAATTCCCAATGCATGTTCATAGATTGGTTAGTGAGTGTTTTAAATGCATCTTTTATGTTTTTCTTAATAAACATTCCCCCTTATTTTTACATCCTTTCTACTTGTATGACTTCAATTAGCATGATTGTGAATTTTGTAATATAAATGTTATTCTTGTACATGTGTGTAGCATAGCTCTTTGAGCTTTACAAATGAGCAATGACATTAAGCATATAGTATTCTTAACAATTCAAGTGCAATTGATATTTACCCATTTATTTTATGCCTCACCTTTTTAAATTTGGCTACATTGGGTTCTTTTCTTGCAATTGACTCTTTATCATCTTTTAAGGGATTTGAGGCTTTACTAACCTATAGTCATTTGTTCACCAATGACCAACACTTAAAGAGTCATATAAGGTCATTAATGTATTAAGCTAAAAAGACTTCTATGTATGAAGGTAAATGGTTGACGTGTACTTGGATTTTGNAGGCTTTACTAACCTATAGTCATTTGTTCACCAATGACCAACACTTAAAGAGTCATATAAGGTCATTAATGTAGTAAGCTAAAAAGACTTCTATGTATGAAGGTAAATGGTTGACGTGTACTTGGATTTTGAATTTTTACAAACAACACATAATCCAAGTATGCTAGGGTAAAAGAGAATTAGTTCAAGGATAAAACACCAAGACTTGGTAACTATTAGGTTATCTATTTTCTAATATTTCTCATAGTAATGCACTCAAATTTGAATTAATGATGGATGCAGTATAAATCAAATCAAAGTAATTATCATGATAAGCAACGACAGAAAAACAAAATTTTTTTTTTTGTTTTTTATTTTTTAATGTTTTTGTATTTTTCTTAATAATATAAGAACAGAAAAATATGTATAAATATGCAACAAGGAAAACAAAGCAATTACTATAAATCCTAAAATGAATGTCTAGACATCAAAAATCTTTTTGGGTTTCTAATTTTTAATTGTTTTTGTATTTTTCATATACGAAAACAAAGTAAAAATAAACAAATAAGGATATATACAAAGTATGACTCTAGGTGACTCAACCTTGTCGGAGGCACTCGGGGCAACCAACTTGGATGAGGCGATGAGCCTATCTAATTCCTCTTGACTCACTCAAACTTGCTTTCCCTTCCAACTTTTCGGGTTTGTTGGGAAATGGGTGTAGGACTTATTCTCTTCTCTCAAGATGTAGATAAGTTAACTTTGACCTTTGGAGCAAAACATGATTTAAGGTTGTGGTTTCGGTCATCGACTCGGAGAACTTTGAGACACATCGGTTGCGGTGTAGCGACATGGTATCGGGCGTTACATCCTAAAAACAAAAGTTAAACATGACAAGTGATTCAGGTTATATCGCGATGTTGATAAATCGTATCGACTAATTTGGTGACGATAACTCGGCTCAATGACTTGGGATTAATTCGGACGAATTTTGCGAGACTCGAGATTTATAAGTATCGTGTAACGGTATCATCTCGGAAGGTGTTGAGTCGGATAAGATTCGGCCGGCTCGTATCGATATCAACCTATACTTTGAACCATGGAGTAGAAGGAGATTTATGTACTCTAGCATGTGAGCCCTTAGAAGATGATGCATGTGTATGCTTAAACTCACTTAGTCTCTCTATAAGCTTAGAAAGAAACATGACTTGGTTGTTCAAAGCTTTAGATTATTTGGCTAGATGAATGAATTTTTTGTTCAAGACATCCCAATTGTTCATGCAATTTGAATTATAGAGACCATATTCACCACAAGTGAAACACACAAAATGTTTGGTATGAGTTTCCTTAAAAATCGTCTTCTTTAGGTTCTTACCCTTGCCAATTTTAGCATTTGTGGGACTTGTGTTCACACATAGGGGTGATAGGTTGGAATTACATTTCACAAACATGGTCTTGGGAGTAGTGTTGGTAGTTTGTTCATTGGTGTAACCTAGACCCTTTTTTGTCACCAACACTCTTCCTTATAGGTAATATTTTGTTCAATTTTTTTGAACTTGGGGAAAATTTCTTAGTGAGTTCTTGTGACTTTTGAAGGTCTCTATCAAGTTTTATTAATTTAAACTCAAGACACTTCTTTGACGGTACAAGCTCAAGAAAGCTCAATTGGTACTTCATGGACCTATTCTCTTCCTCAAGCCACAAATATGAGCTTTGGACCTCACCAAATTCACATGGAGTGCTTTTTTATCATCTTCACTCGTTTTGTGTCTCATGCTCAATGAAAGCATCCTCTTCTCTTGTTTAAGGCACACTTCATATAATTGATTATATGCATTTTAAAGATCCTTAGTACTCTCTGTCTCATCCTTACTCGTAGGGACCTCGACATTGAAGTTATCCACCTCCTTAGGGGGATTTAAGACTTCTTCCAAGTCTTCTTCCACAGTGGTAGGATTTGTTCTTTCTTCAATTTCACTTTTTGAAGTTTCTTTAGGGGGCGAGGATTATGAATCAACAAAGGCAGCGAATTCTCTTCATCTTCTTGAAATGTGGAGTCCTCACTTGTGGTGGATTCACTTTCACTCTCGCTCACTTTGGCCTTAATTGCCCTCCTCTTTTCCTTGGACGAATCTCTCTTCTTTCGATTCGAGCACTTTGCAGCCAAGTGACCAAATCCATGACACTCAAAACATTGGATGCCTTGCCCTTTCTTGTCAACTTCATGTCAAGAATTTCTTCACCCTTTTTCTCTTCCCTCTTTAGGAATTTTTGGTCTACCCAACTTACCCTTCGACCTAGACGACCCAACAATATTAGGCTTGAAGTATTTTTTGAATTTTCTAGCAATATAGGCTATGTCCTCTTTTCCTAATCGGGGTGATGCATATTTATCTCTTTTTCTCGTGTCGAGTTCAAAGATACCCCCTTCACTTTCTTGGGTGGTATGAGATTAATCTCGAATGTCAAATCGGAGCCAACAAGGTCTTCTATCAACACCTTCAAATTAACACTTGTTTCTAAGGCCGCCACCTTAGTATAAAATTTTTCTGACAAAGATGTTAATTTTTTTCACTTAATCACTGTGTCATCATATTTGATATCTAATGCGAAGATAAGTTAACAATATCACTAAGTTTAGCATAGAAATCACTAAAGCTTTCATCTTTTTGCATTCTCAAAATCTCGAACTAAGAGGTGTACCTTTGAAGTCGAGAAATCTTCACCATTTGAGTCTCTTCGTGGGAGATTTGCTAGATGTCTCATGCTTCTTTGGAGCTTTCACAAGTAGCTATCCTCCGGAACTTGTTCGGTGTCACGACATTGAATATCGCATTAAAGCTTTTGAGTTCTACCCCAACAAATTGTACTTGGCTTTTGTCCAAGTATTATGGAGTTTTAGTTCAACGATTGGCTCACCACCTTCAATGGGGGTCGTGACTGTCGGAGGTCTCCAACCCTCTAGCACATATAACCACACTCACTTATCAAGTAATTTGAGGAAAGCTCTCATTATAATTTGTCCCATCGTAAAGCGGTGGTCATGCAATGTACCTAACTAAATAGATCCCAAAAGAACAAAAACGGTGGTCTCCCCACATGGATTTTTCTTTTTGAGAATCCATTAGAATCTAAATAGTAGTCACAATAGATCCCAAAAGAACAAAAACTAAGTAATATAAGCAAATATGCAATAGATGCGTACAATGTACATCTTATAGGGAGACTCGTTCTAATACCAATTGTAAGGATAAATGATAGAGTAATCCTATTTGTACATAAGAATCTGACTTAATTTGTTGACATAATGATGTGGCTTCAGTAGAATCATTAGATCAACACTAAGTTCCAATATTTGATGGAGCCCATAGTCAATCCAAAGGTCAATTTCAATCAAACACACACCAAGTCATAATCAATTAAAAACTGAGAACCTCTTTAACAAGAACAACCCATGAAACTCATGGAGATTAGTATAATGAATTTATCAATTTTATCAATTAATACCTAGTCTTTCATGACAATCCAACCCAAGGCAATCAACCCATTACTAAATCATTGTGTATGATAAGAATGCTTAATCAATCATATCAATAAACATATAGTGCCCGTGTGTGTTACAAATCACAAGTATGTAAAAATAAAGCAATAAATAAAACAAGCGATTTGTTGAACTACTCGAGGTTCACCAAAGTCTAATCCGCAGTCACACAATCAATTTACAAGTACTTGAGTCTTATATCTCAACTAATACCATGGTTAGACACTTTTTTCCTTCAATTGATCTCTCCACCGGATACATCCACTGATGATGTGGATAGTTTCACTTGAACTCCCTGCCGCACGGTTCATTTATGATTTCGAGCACTCCTAGGATGCACCCAAGAATCTCAATATGCACACTCTTCAAGGGGGTTTGTTAGAACCAAACAAGTTCTTCTCCAAGTTGTAAGGTTAGATAGAAATCATAAGATGGGTTTAGCCTTTGGATTTAGAGATCTAAGGTTGTTCACAAGCTATCAACGTTTTGAATACGTTGAATTTTCTCTCAAGAGGCTTATTGTAGCATAGGAAAGACACTTTGTATTTATAGGCTCATAACACAAATTTGTGACCAAAGCAATAAAGTAGGGACCACTTAAGTGACCTCAAGATCGCTCGAGCCGTCTGAGAACGACCCATAGGGCGGTCTCCACTGCCCACTTATTTAGCCTCTCCTGATTTTATCCATAAGTATTCGGAGATCGCTCTAGTGAAGGTTAGTACACATAGGGCAGTCCCTACAGGTATTTAAGCCAAAAATCAAGCAAAAACTTGTCCCTTTGAACACTAAATGGTGTTGCTCAAATGAGGTCCAATTAAGGACTCAAATCTATGTTTTCAAAACATAATTAAGGTTTATATTTTTTTTTTTTGAAAAACACCTGGGAGTCGGTAACTGAATAATCATCAATTCTATTCTATCTAATCAACTTAAATCTAATAAATTAAACCAAGGGTGCTAAGGTGTCTAATGCCATTACCTTTGTCTTAAGAACGAAGGTGCATATGGAGAGTCTTTTGATGTTTTTTGAAGCACAATGTCCTCCCTTCTATTGATGTTTTCAAATCTTTAACTTTGCAGTAGTATCATGACTATGGAATAGGTTGAGATTTACAAAAAGTCTTCACAAAATTAGCTAATTACAAACATGATCCTAACAAGTTTTACTAGGTTGATCATTTGTGAGATATTCAACTTTATTTTTCGCAATGAGAAAGACTTTTAACAGAACAAGACTATGACACGTAGTTACTCCATTCAACTTAATAAAGGTAATGGATAACCCAGTAAAGTCTTGACAATGCTATAGGACTAGCAGCAACAGTATTAGTCTTGCTAACATCACACAAAAAAAACAAAAAAAAAAAAAAAAAACCAAAAATAGAGGCGGGGACTCAACAACAGGATCTCAATAGAACACTGAAACAGGTGAAAAATTGGACTGTGAAGCTTGTGGACTTGTACCAAGTGCACAATACTGCTGAAAAAGTATATGAATTGTCTGCGATGCACTGAACCGGACTGAAATAGGCCTGAACCGAGCAGAAATAGGTCTGAACCAGCCTAAAATGGACTGAACTGGAGTAGTTTGGGTATGAACCAGACTGAACTGTGTCTGAACCAGCCTGAAAGGTGTTGAACCGAACTGAATTTGAACCAGATGACTTGGGCTTTGATCCAAATCACCAGACTTGGGCTTGGATCCGAACCATTAAATTGGGCTGCACTACTGACTTGGGTTGCACTTGTTAATCTGGACTTGGACTAAATCATAAGATTGGGCAGGGCTAAGCAACTGATCTGGACTTTTAATTAAAAGTGGGTCTGATCAATTATAACCCGAATGGAACGGATCCTTTTTTCAACCACCAACTGAAGCAAAAAACCCTAGCACCAAAACTTGAAACAACACTGATCAAAGCTTGATGATTCCACCATTCAGCTACTAGTGATTCAGCTTCAACCACATCTCATACTCAACCTGAGATGTCGAAACTCCGGCAACTCAATTTAATGGTCGCACCAATAGCAACTCAATTTAATGGATCACACCAACAGTAACGAGGCGATGAACATGACGACGATGAATACGATGGTGAACACAACGGCTCAACCNCCAGACCTGAACCTGCAGATTCTAGACCTGAACAGGTCTGAAATGCACAAAACTGAACTGAAAAAGTATATGAATTGTCTGCGATGCACTGAACCGGACTGAAATAGGCCTGAACCGAGCAGAAATAGGTCTGAACCAGCCTAAAATGGACTGAACTGGAGTAGTTTGGGTATGAACCAGACTGAACTGTGTCTGAACCAGCCTGAAAGGTGTTGAACCGAACTGAATTTGAACCAGATGACTTGGGCTTTGATCCAAATCACCAGACTTGGGCTTGGATCCGAACCATTAAATTGGGCTGCACTACTGACTTGGGTTGCACTTGTTAATCTGGACTTGGACTAAATCATAAGATTGGGCAGGGCTAAGCAACTGATCTGGACTTTTAATTAAAAGTGGGTCTGATCAATTATAACCCGAATGGAACGGATCCTTTTTTCAACCACCAACTGAAGCGANAGGTTCATTTATGATTTCGAGCACTCCTAGGATGCACCCAAGAATCTCAATATGCACACTCTTCAAGGGGGGGTTTGTTAGAACCAAACAAGTTCTTCTCCAAGTTGTAAGGTTAGATAGAAATCATAAGATGGGTTTAGCCTTTGGATTTAGAGATCTAAGGTTGTTCACAAGCTATCANAAAAAACCCTAGCACCAAAACTTGAAACAACACTGATCAAAGCTTGATGATTCCACCATTCAGCTACTAGTGATTCAGCTTCAACCACATCTCATACTCAACCTGAGATGTCGAAACTCCGGCAACTCAATTTAATGGTCGCACCAATAGCAACTCAATTTAATGGATCACACCAACAGTAACGAGGCGATGAACATGACGACGATGAATACGATGGTGAACACAACGGCTCAACCTTTATTACCAGCACACAGAATGACCCTATTACCCTTTATTATATAACACTCTCTCTTACTCTACACAAGCACACACCTCTTAGAAAAGTCAACAACTTGATTAGTTAGGCTAATCTTTTAATTAGGCACTTCTAAACTCCTTTAACTTGAATTAATCCACATGATTAGGGTCTTTAAACAAATTAAGTGATTATAGTCTAAGTGTTCTTAATAAAGTCTTAATTTACATTAATCATGCTTAATTAACTTGACATTTGGTATATGCTTCCTATCAAAGTTAATGGATACCAACAATATATAATACCAAAACCCAAAGAACTATCAAAACAGCATAGCATGCACATATATAAAGTATACCATTAGTAAGAATTATGACAAGGACACATTTATAATGCCATAAGATGGGAGCAATGATGAAGTAATAGCTTATTCTGGCATAAATTTGGAATATGCTTGACATGATTGAAATGGCATTACCCATTATTAGTCGTGCTATTCTCGGTTGCTTGGAGGGGTAGATTGTGGACTAACCTGACATTTTCAAAAATCTGGTGAGTATAAACTCATTTCATAACAGAAAAAGTAGCCAGGTCACTTACTTCTTGATGAATATTTAGTTAGCTTTATATACATCTCTGTTCGCGAATAAGGTTAGTAGTCAGGTCTATGTGATCCTCATTATATAGAGGTACTAGTATCTGCATAAGGCGGCAGTTTTTCATCATTCTTGAGACATTTAAAAATCATACAAGATGATGGCATTGCTTAAAAGAACAGGGAATATGAAGTCGTTCTCTAATCATAGAGGAGACACATTTTTTTTTTGTCTAAAGAAAATACACTCGGGGTAGAATGTGAGAAGTGGTGGCCAATCAACTTTTAAATGAAGAACATGGTAAGTTGTGATTGCTTCAGCATACATTCTTTTGAAGCATACCTACTCATGAGCCACGATTTAAGCAAAGTTTTACACCTTTCTGGCAGCTGTAGGCTTGCAGAGACAGCTAGATGGCAAATGCAAAGAGGAGTAAAAACTAATAATGTTTGGTCTGCCAAAAAAATAATTAATAACAATTACATAGGGACTAACACAGCAAGTCAACATTAAATTCGAGGAATTACCTTCACTATTATTGTCATTACTAGTATTCAAACAAAGACTGGCGTGGTAGTCGATCCCGATTCTCCATTATAATCTTCAGTAGCATGTTAGTTCTTTCCAAGTGTGGATTCTAATGTTTATTTATTTTTTTATTTGACCTAAACAATTCTAGAGCTTGTTTTTGGACAAGATGCACTCTTTATCAAACTTCATTTTATGAAGTACTTACATAGAGGTTACCATCATTTCATTTGCTTCATTGAATTTATTTATTTTTTCGTTATGTTAAGAATGAATTTTCAGAATATTAATCCTGTCTTGAACTTCATTCTTTATGAAATTTTACCAAAATAGGTGAACTTTTGATGACTAAAGAAGCAAGAACGCGGCAAAAAATATATGATGATCTTGCTTCAGATGACCAGTTTTCTTCTTCTCTTCTGGTTTTAAAGGAGCACCTTCCATCAGGAAATGCATGTATGAGGATTAATATTGATGCCACACGAGTCGGAAATGTTGCACGATTCATCAACCATTCTTGTGATGGTGGTAATCTATCAACAAAGTTGGTGCGAAACTCAGGGGCTTTGCTACCTCGACTATGCTTTTTTGCTTCAAGAGATACACAAGAAGATGAAGAGCTTACTTTCAGTTACGGAGATATTAGGCTAAGGCCTAAAGGGTTGAAGTGTTTCTGTAGTAGTTCTTGTTATGGAATCTTGCCATCAGAAAACACATAATTGCTGTGAGGCAATGGCGTAATCTTTCCAGTCAGGGGAATACTTTCTTGTCATGCAAATCCATTTGATTTCCATTGTATTCTAATATGGTAGTTAATTTAGTTTTAATTCACTGATTCATACATTCTGTAAAATGTGTTACACCTGCCAAGCAGGGACCACATCTAACTCCCTGGCCAGGTTTTGACTTTCGACATTGTAATGCATTCTTTGCATGGAATTGTTTAATATTTGTAGGAAAAAGAATTGTTTTGTTTTTGTGTGGGATATCCTCCTAAATAGTCGTGCACTATCATTATACACTGACATAATGAAGACAGGAAGAGTGTGAAGCCCAAAATATTGGGTCCTTTGTCGACCGTTGTTCATCCATCAACTTGCGAAAATATTTGTGATCGTCGCATGACCTGACATTACGTCAATAGCATTCCCTTAACTGGGATCACAAAACTCAATTTGGACGGAGTTTCCCTTGTACCGAGAATTCCCAATGCGTAACCTGTGTACACAACATTCACATGACCCATCCAAGGTTCAATATACAATAATTTATTTTCATTTAATATTAATTTATATTATTTGAATAAAAGAACACATGACCCGAAAGCATAGTATAACATTCTTAAAATTTCAGATTTTTGAAAAACCTACTGGTAGGTTTTGCTTACTGGAAAAGTTTTACCGTAGAAAAAGTGACGTTCTGCCGGTAAGTTTTGCTTACTAGACCTCATCTACCGGTAGGTTTTGCTTACTAGACCACATCTACCGGTAGGTTTTGCTCAAATCTACCGACAGGTTTTGCCCAGAATTGTCTGTTTCACCTGTTTTTGATTTTCAATTACTTCAAATCCATCCCACAACCATTCAATACATGTTTAATGAAGTTTTTCACATGAAGCATGATATGAAAAGTTCTATTACAAGCCATTCCATATATATTCATGCCAAAAATGAAATTTTCACAAAAGTTATACAAAATGAGTCATAAAAGCCACAAGTCAGCCTTCTTCACTATTGAGGCTCGAATTGGGAGCCGTCTGCCTATGTGGACCCTGCACTTGAAATGTTTCCAATGAAGGGTGAGCCACGCTCAATAGGGCATCTCCTAAAGAGAGGTTACTCACCAACCTAGATGCATATGAAATGTTCACATATAACAATCAACCATTCAAAACATTCCCATCTAAAATATGCATTTAATGACAAGAATTTCATGTCATGCCATGAAATGAGATGAGACTCACNCCATTCAAAACATTCCCATCTAAAATATGCGTTTAATGACAAGAATTTCATGTCATGCCATGAAATGAGATGAGACTCACTCATGCACTTTAACCCGAGTCTTCACCGGCTCTCACAACATAATGCAATGCTAATGTGAGAAAAATCGGGCATTCCAAGCCCCCGCCATTGATGTTATACATCGAATGACAATTTTATAATTCAAAAATCATGTCTCTGTTGGGTAGCGAACTTTTGGTGTTGCAGTGCCGGCTCCACACATCGATACACTTTTTTAGACTTGCACCGTTGGAAGTGTATAAAGTTTATACTATAAACTAGTAGCTGAGTCTTGCACCTGAGGGAGAGTCTAGCCCTTCTTGCTATACTTGACACAAGTTTTTTTTTTTTTTTTTCATGCAACCGTGCAACTTAGTTGAAACCTCATTCCAACTTTTTTTCGAACCCACCCATCATCCACCAAATATGGTGTTTGATTGAACCATGCACACACACACCCACACTCATGCCCATTGCCCATGAATGTGATGAAAACATCATGCCCAATATACAATGAATGTCAAATGAGCAATTTCCATCATTCTATTGCCAATTATATCAATAGCATATAATTTTCACACTTATCATAATGCTAACATATCATAAAACATATATTAACATCACACCCATAACAGTTCCCTATCATGTTATCACATTATCCATGCAATATACTTAATTTGACATTTGCATTTATTTCAAACACCTTCAAGGCATTCAATCATGACATCCCATAATTTGCCCAATTAATCACATAACTTAAGAATCACATTAGGTAATTTTCACATACCTAATTCATTATAGAAATTATTCTACCCAATTCTCATACCCATTCCTCAATTTTTACAACAATATGCAAGTGATACAACTTCTAACAACCTACCTATAATATATTTCAAACCTAAGTTCGAAATAAACCTAATTAGGATGAAAATTTTACCTCTTGAAGCGTAAAACGAGTTGTAGAACCTTCAAGAACACCACCCAATCTCAACCTTGAANCATACCCATTCCTCAATTTTTACAACAATATGCAAGTGATACAACTTCTAACAACCTACCTATAATATATTTCAAACCTAAGTTTGAAATAAACCTAATTAGGATGAAAACTCTACCTCTTGAAGCGTAAAACGAGTTGTAGAACCTTCAAGAACACCACCCAATCTCAACCTTGAATTTTTCCAAAAATTCCATCTCGAAAAATTTGGTGGAATCTATCCTTTTTTGGTATGGACGTGTTGCCCTAGTCGAGGAAAATAACTTTAATAATTGGCTCGAGTTGATTCGAGCAACGAGGGGGCGTAGGTCGTAGAAAGAAGTTAGATTTTCTCTCTTTTTCCTCTCTTCTTTTTAACGTTAAAACCCAACTGATGACTAGGGGAGAAATCTGATTTTTCTCCCCTATTTATACTCCTAGGATACTTGGCCCACAATGTGCCACACGACCTTCTTTCCCGGGTCCATTTTCGCCCTGAAACTATTAAATTTCGGTCCGGTTCAAGTTGAAAATACTTTTCTATGAACCTTTTTTAAATTATTTTTCAACTTTCAAAATTTATTCAAAAATTCATTTTTTGGGTCACCCAAGGCCTGATCGCCTCGTAAAACGTAAAAAATCTGACGATCTCAGAATTTAACAAAATTTGACAGGACAACTAGATTATGCGAGACGAATCCAACAGTTAGGTGCTTTTCATCATTCGAGATCTAAAAAATTTAGGTTTGCAACCCGTACCATAGTGACAAATTACCATTTTACTTATTTTTGTAAAAAGTTCAAATTTACCTCGGTTTTACATTCTTCCCCTCTCAAAAAAATTTGTCCTCGAAATTCACACATACATGCACATACAATGACATGCATATGCAACAGTAATTCTATACTTAAAATTGTAAAAATGTACCTCCATTCTCGAACAAGAATGGATAACTAGTACGTATGGTNGTTCAAATTTACCTCGGTTTTACATTCTTCCCCTCTCAAAAAAATTTTGTCCTCGAAATTCACACATACATGCGCATACAATGACATGCATATGCAACAGTAATTCTATACTTAAAATTGTAAAAATGTACCTCCATTCTCGAACAAGAATGGATAACTAGTACGTATGGTGTCCTCACGCTCTCATGTCACTTCCTCCACACCTCGATGCTGCTACAGCACCTTCACTAGCATTACGGTCTTGCTTCGCAAAATCTACTTTCGACTATCCATGATGCGTACCGGTCCCTCCTCGAAGGTCCCATATGCATCAACAATTAGCTCACCCCAATCCACAACATGCGTCGGATCTGGAGTTACTTCCGGAGCATGGAGACATGGAACACCGCGTGAACACCAGTTAGGTTTTACGATAACACCAACTAATAAGCCACTGTACCCACCCTTTCGAGTACCTCAAAGGGCCCAATATACCTACCATTTCGAATACCTCAAAGGACCCAATATACCTCGGCGACAGCTTCCCCCGCTTTATGAACCTGATCACTCCCCTCTTAGGCATCACCTTTAAGAAGATGTGATCTTTAACCTCAAACTCTAGAGGTCGCCTCTTTCTGCCAGCATAACTTTTCTGTTGGCTCTGAGCCTTGAGAAGACGCTCTGAATCAAGTCTACCTTCTTCGAGGTGTCTCTAATCAAATCTGAAACCGTAGAGGGTCTCTCTCTCACCTCTGTCCAACATACCAAAGAACGACAAGGCCTCCCATATAGTGCATCATAGGGTGCCATCTGTATGCTCGCCTGATAACTGTTGTTGTAGGCAAACTTCACTAAGGGTAAATACTCTTCTCAACTACCCTTGAGATCTAGGATACATGCCCATAGCATGTCCTCTAAAATCTGGCTGTCCGTTTGGGGATGAAAGGCTGTATTCATGGTCAACTGTAGCATGGCCTGTTGGAAGCTCNGCTCTTCTCAACTACCCTTGAGATCTAGGATACATGCCCATAGCATGTCCTCTAAAATCTGGCTGTCAGTTTGGGGATGAAAGGCTGTATTCATGGTCAACTGTAGCATGGCCTGTTGGAAGCTCTCCCAAAAGTGAGCCATAAATTGGGGATCTGATTTGATACTATAGATACGGGCACCCCATTTAGTCGGACTATCTCCTGTATATACAACCTGTAGAACTCTTCCAGCTTGAAGGTCATCTACACTGCCAAAAAGTGTGCTGACTTGGTAAGCCGGTCTACTATTACCCACACCGCATCGTACCCCCGTGATGTCCGTGGTAAGTGAGTCACAAAATCCATTATGATGTGCTCATACTTCCACTCAGTCACTTCCAAGGGCTGGAGCAATCCAACTATTCTCTAGTGCTCAGCCTTAACCTACTGACACGTGAGACATCTACCAACAAAGTCTCCAACGTGTCTCTTCATCTCGCTCCAATAATACTGGCGACGAAGATCATGATACATCTTTGTGCTACTTAGGTGCACAACAAATTGGGAGCAATAGCACTCCCTAAGGATCTCCTCTCTTAGATCTAACTGGGGAACCACAATCCTTCCTCTATACCAAAGACTGCCATCCGAGTGAATGGCATAGTCCTCGTCATCGGTACCCGCCTATACTTGGGCCCTGATGGATGATAACTCTGGATCCTTCACCTAGGACTCAATCACCCTACTCAATAGGGAGGCGTAGCCACCAAGATCCCTAAAACACCCTAAGTTTGATCTCGATAATGTAGCCCAAACTGTCCCACAGTCTCGAGCATCCGCCACTCTCGGTATCAGCCACTACATTTGCCTTACCAGGATGGTAATGCAAAGTGAAGTCATAGTCCTCCAGGTATGCCATCCACCTATGCTACCTCATGTTGAGGTCCCGCTGAGTGAAAATATATTTCAGACTTTTGTGGTCTAAAAATACCTTGAACTGCTCATCATATAAATAGTGGCGCAAAGCCTTCAAGGCAAAGACTATGACCACCAACTCCATATCATGCGTGGAGTAATTCTGTTCGTGGTTCTTTAATTGTCGAGAACAATAAGCGACCACCCTCTCGGACTGCATCAAAACACAACCAAGTCCATCTCTGGAGGCATCACAGTACATTGTGTACATCTGTCCCCTCTCCGGGACTATCAAAATAGGAGTTGAAGTAAGCCTCATCTTCAACTCTTGGAATGCCTTCTCACATGATTCATCACTATAACTTGACCTCTTTCCAGGTCAACTTGGTCATAGGTGTGGCTAGTCGGGAGAAGTCCTCGATGAACCTCCAGTAATACCCTGTCAATCCTAAGAAACTACGTATCTTAAAGACTGACTTCAACCTCTCTCAACTCATAACTGCCTCAACCTTATCCGGGTCAACTGACACCCCCTGAAGCCAAAACCACGTGTCCCAAAAAGTTTACCACCGTAAGTCAAAATTCACACTTACTGAACTTGGCGTACAATTGGTGATCTCTCAACATCTGGAGAACAATCGTTAAGTGATCCTCATGCTCCTCCTTGGTCCTAGTGTAGATCAAGATGTCGTCAACAAACACCACGACAAATTGATCTAGGTAGGGCTGGAACACCCTATGCATCAGATCCATGAATGTCGCTGGGGCATTCGTCAATTCGAAGGGCATCACAGTGAGCTCAAAGTACCCATACCGTGTTCTAAACGTTGTCTTAGGGATATCTGCCTCCCTAATCCTCAACTGATGGTAGCCAGTGCGAAGATCTATCTTGGAGTAAACCTGCGCTCCCCTCAACTGATTAAACAGATCGTCAATCCTTGGCAAAGGGTATCTATTCTTGATAGTAACCCGATTCAACNAACCTGCGCTCCTCTCAACTGATTAAACAGATCGTCAATCCTTGGCAAAGGGTATCTATTCTTGATAGTAACCCGATTCAACTATTGGTAGTCTATGCATAACTGAAGGGTCTTGTCCTTTTTCTAGGCAAACAATACTAGAGTGCCCCAAGGTGAAGTGCTCGGTCTAATAAAGCCTATGTCCAACAACTCTTGCAGTTAGACTTTGAGTTATTACAACTCAGCTAGCGCTATCCTATGTGGAGTCATAGAAATAGGGGATGTACTGGGATATACCTCAATGGTGAATTTGACATCCCTATGCGGANCGGTCTAATAAAGCCTATGTCCAACAACTCTTGCAGTTAGACTTTGAGTTCTTACAACTCAGCTAGCGCTATCCTATGTGGAGTCATAGAAATAGGGGATGTACTGGGATATACCTCAATGGTGAATTTGACATCCCTATGCGGAGGTAATCCCGATAGTTTATCCAAAAAAATGTCCTCAAACTCAAACCACTCAAGGCAGACCCAACTCCTGTCTCTCCTTGTCCTCTATGGTGAGGCTAGTAAATGAGTCGATCAATTGCCCGTGCCATAGTGAATCATACACGGCTTAGGGCAAAGTTTTGTGCTTCTCCCCTGAAACTTGAAACAAACACCGTTCGGTGTGTATGATGTGACCTCTTTATGTCACAGTTAATGATGAATCGGTGGGCCGTCAACCAGTCCATCCCAAGGATGACATCAAACTCCGACATGTCTGTCCCTAAGATCCACGGTGAGTAGAACCCCCGAGATCTCTAACTCACAACCCCGACATATCTGGTCAACACACACCCTAGCTCCTAGGGGTGAATTCACATACAACAGCTCTTCCAAGGTATCCACCTCTAGGCCCAACTCTCTCACACATGATGTAGAAATGAATGAATGCACATCAGAGTCGAATAACACCCTAGCCTATAAGCGAGAGAGTAGAAATGTACCCTGAATGAATGACTAGTCCATTGGCTCAGTTTACGGTGTGATGACATAGACACACCACTAGGTACCAGAAGTCTCAGCTTGCATGCCCTATCCTCGTCCTCGACCCTTGCCCTGGCCCATTTGGCCTGATTGCGGAGTCCCTGCTTGTGAAGTAATAAGGGTCTGTGCAGCACCCTGAAACTGATACTGGCTTTCCTGGCCCATGGTGGGGTAGGGAGGAACAAAATAAGTCTGTGCATGCCCCTTCGAGGTCTAATATACAACAATTTATCCTTATTTAATGTCCATTTATATCATTTGAATAAAAAAACACAAGGCCTTATAGTATAGTATAACATTCTTAAAATTTCAGATTTTTTGAAAACCTACTGGTAGGTTTGTCACCATCTTATCTGTAGGTTTTGCCTACTGAAAAAGTTCTATCGCAGAAAAAGTGACGTTCTACTGGTAGGTTTTGCCTACTGGACCACATCTACTGGTAGGTTTGAGGCTCAAACCTACCGGTAGGTTTTGCCCAAAATTGTCTGTTTCACCTATTTTTGATTTCCAATTACTTCTAATCTATCCCACAACCATTCAATACATGTTTAATGAAGTTTTTCACATGAAACATGATAGAACAAGTTCTATTACAAGCAATTCCAGATATTTACATGCCAAAAATGGAATTTTCACAATAGTTATACAAAATGAGTCATAAAAGCGATAAGTCGGCCTTCTTCACCCTTGAGGCTCGAATTGAGAGCCGTTTGCCTATGTGAACCCCGCACTTGAATTGTTTTTCCAAGAAGGTTGAGCCACGCTCAATAGGGTATCTCCTAAAAAGGCTACTCCCCAACCTAGATGCATATGAAATGTTCACATATAACAATCAACCATTCAAAACATTCCCATCAAGAATATGCATTGAATGGCAAGAATTTCATGCTATGCCATGAAATGTGATGAGACTCATTCATGCACTTTAACCCGAGCCATCACTGACTCCCACAACACAATGCAATGTCAATGTGTGAAAAATCGAGCATTCCAAGCCCCCGCCAGTGATGTTACACATCGAATAACAATTTCATAATTCAAATATCAGGTGTCTTTGTTGGGTAGCGCACTTTCGGTGTCGCACCGCCGGCTGCACACACCGATACCCTTTTTTGGACTTGCACTGTCAAAAGTGTATAAACCAGTAGACGGGTCTTGCACCCGAGGGAGAGTCTAGCCCTTCTTGCTATACCCGACACAAGTTTTTTTTTCATGCAACTGTGCGACTCAGTAAAAACTTCATTCCAACTTTTTTCGAGCCCACCCGTCATCCACCAAGTATGGTATTTGATTGAACCATGCACACACACACACCCACACTCATGCCCAATGCCCATGAATGTGATGCCAACATCATGCCCAATATGCAATGAATGCCGAATGATCAATTTTCACCATTCTATTGCCAATTATATCAAGAGCATATAATTTTCACACTTATCGTAATGCTAACATATCATAAAGCATATAGTAACATCAAACCCATAAAAATTCCCTAGCATGTTATCACATTATCCAAGCAACATACTCAATTTCACATTTGCATTTATTTCAAACACCTTCAAGGCATCCAATCATGTCATCACATAATTTGCCCAATTAATCACACAACTTAAGAATCACATTAGGTAATTTCCACATACCCAATTCATGATAGAAATTATTCTACCCATTCTCATACCCGTTTTCTCAATTTTTACAACAATAGGCAAGTGATACAACTTCTAACAACCTACCTATTCCATATTTCAAATCTAGGTTGAAAATAAACCTAATTAGGATGAAAATCCTACCTCTTGAAGCGTAAAAAGAGTTGTAGAACTTTCAAGAACACCACCCAATCTCAACCTTGAATTTTTTTCCAAAATCCCGTTTCAAAAACTTCGATGGAATTCATCCTTTTTGGAATGGACATGTAGGCCTCGTCGAGCAGAATAACTTTAATACTTGGATCGAGTTGATTCGAGCGACGAGGAGGCGTAGATCGTAGAGAGAAGTTAAATTTTCTCTCTTTTTCCTCTTTTGTTTTTAACGTTAAAATCCAACTGATGAATAGGGGAGAAATCTGAATTTTCTCCCCTATTTATACTCCAAAGATAGTTGGCCCACAATGCGCCACACAACCTCCTTTCTCGGGTTTATTTTCGCCCCGAAACGATTAAATTTTAGCCGGTTCAGGTTCAAAATATTTTTCTAAGAATCTTCTTTAAATTATTTTTTGACTTTCAAAAATTCTTTTTTTTGGGTCACCTGAGGCCCGATCGTATCGTAAAACGTGAAAAATCTAACTATTTCAGAATTTAACGAAATTTAATAGAGCACCAAATTTCACGAGACGAATCCAATAGTGAGGTCCGTTTTGTTATCTGAGATCTAAAATAATTCAGATTTGCAACCTGTACCGTAGTGAGAAATTACCATTTTATCCTTTTTTGTAAAAAGTTCAAATTTACTCGAGTATTACAAAGAGACGAGAGGATGGCTTCGGCAAAAGTTGAGCGTTTATTTCTAAAACATTGATGCACTTTTCAAACTTTATTTATTATGAATGATGGTTTCAAACTTAATTTGGAACCCACACTTTTGGACGTGAAATAATGTTACAAAACATGCTTTTAACAAAAACTCTTTTTTGGAACATGGTAAAATATTCTGTTTACGTTTCCAAAACATATTACATATCATATTGATGGTTAATATTAATTTGTCAAATTTAATAGGAAAAATAGGCTCTTTATGGGTTTGTTTGGGGTAACTTTTCAAAAATGCTTATAAGATTTATGATTTCTTATAAGTACTTTAAAAAAAAAGTAGTGTTTGAAATAATTTATTTTAATTACTTCCAAATAAGTTAAAAGTGGTTTTACCACTTAAATAAGTAAAAGTAAAAAAAAAATTATGTCTACTTCTTTAAAATCACTTCTCTATAGAACACTTCATGACTGCCACCACTATCCCACCTACACCACCACCATTACCACTGCCTCACCACCATCGCCACCACCACTACAACTGCCCCACCCTTACCACCCCCACCACCATTTATTGCTACCACCGCCACACACCACCATCATCGTCATCTCATTTTTATATTTATTACTATTACCACCATCATTCGACCACCACCACACACCACCATCATCGTCATCTCATTTTTATATCTATTACTATTACCACCATCGTTGTCCACCACCACCCATTGCCACAACCCACCACTACCCATTGTTGCCCACCATCGTTGCCACCCCACTGTCACCTACTTGTTTATTTTCCCCGACGTCCAAACACGAACCTGAATTGTGTGTATATGACCTATAGAGATTGGTGAGTGTCACTCTTTCCTGGGTTCAATGCAAGAAGTGGAAAAATTATGTGTGGATGAACAAAAACATGTGTGTGCAAAATTGCTCACCAAGCGTGGAGAGAGTCTTGTGATGTCGTGTTTTATTTGCAATGAGTATTCCAAGGTCGTCTTCTCAAGAAAGGCGAGGTCAAATATTTTTGAAGGGTGACTTGTGCAAAGTGCAAAGTGCAAAGTGAAAATTGGAAAATCTTAGTGATTTAAAGTTTAGTGGTTTGTGATTTGTAAAATATGCAAGAAATCAAGGTTGGCTAATCCACAGAAGTCATTCCAATGGAAATGCCAAATTGACTCTTTGCATTCAACCAATGGTGTCTCAGTGTTTGATTGATTCGTAGGAAGTGAGGGACGAGTGTAGTTGTGTTGGGCAAAAGCATATCCTGTGACAAGTCTACGGTGTATCAAAAGCCCACAACTACGTTCGCACTCAACCTAATCAAACAAAACACTTTACACTACAAAAAAATAAAAGAAAGTCGATTTCACATACCCAAGAGAAAATTTCTCTTGGATTGGCCAATTAAAAGTTTAGTTACTGATAATAAAAGAAATAACAAACATTGATGAGTCCAAATCTAACTGGGCCAGACCCAGTAAACCAAGCAAGCCCATATCCACTACGAAGGTAGCCCAAGACCGGTTCATCAATCCGACCCAGTCCAAGATCCAAGGAGCTCGAGAAGATAAGAGCACGTGAGAGAGAGATTATTGGGATACACACTCATGAAGATCAATCCTTTTTTAATTGTACTTACCATTTGTAACTATCCTCCCTGAGGAAGTAGTGCCCTCACGCTCATGTCACCGCCTCACTTATATATTGTAGGTTCTTTCCACATAGAGGAGGATATCTCTACATCTTGGCACCTCACCACACATTGAGCTTTGCCTCTCTACACTCCCTACACATATAGCTTCTCTCTCCTAACTAGTGTACCTCTCCCAGAGCATATACCTTCCGGAGCTCTCTCTCTATTACATTATTCATCAATAAAGACCTCTGGCCATTGTTGCCGTTTACCGAGAGTGGAGTAGGTCACTCAGACTGAACTACTATATATCTGTGTATTTGCTCAGATTTACTGTTTAGCCATTGGTTACCTTATTTGTTGTCTATTAATTACACATCTTCACATACTCGACTGTTGATCTTGCACGAGACCAGTTTTGTGCATCATCAAACATGAAAGAGAAACACATGGTAATGAAATCAAACATGAACTTGTATTGTCCATTAATGAACTTATATTAATGTTGATCTTGAGAACTTGATGGGGTGCTTTATGCATGCCTTTACCAGTCCATTACCTACAATCAAACAACTCTTCGTTAATTATCAATTTGAAACTATTTTCTCCAATTTTCACCACAAAAACAAGTTAAAATGGGTGCAATAGAGATGCATATTATGCACTATTCTACACTCATTACACCCCCCAAATTGAGTTTTGCTAGTCCCTAGCAAACCTTATTTTCAACCATACTACATATACAACAATTTCAGTCATGTTAAACAATTCATAGATCAACAAGACACTCAAATCAAAAGGCAATTATGTAAATGAACTTGGGGCAAACTGAACTAAAAAGCATGGTTCTTTCATTCATAAATGTATGAGCTTTAGTACAAAGAACTCAAGACAAAACGGCCTGTGATCCTAGGGTTTCTTCTATTAGGCTGACTATAACTAGATCAACGTCCTTCACTATATACAACAAACAAAAATAAAAAAAACAAGCTTGGACTCTCCCTAATCCTCCTCCTCGGACTCACCCACCTCTACAATAGTCAAGCCAGTGGGGCAGTCACCCAGAGGTCAACCCAGTCCCTGGAGCTAATGATGGGAACTCTAGTGCGGTAGGCGGTGGTGGCACCTCGGGGAGAGGCTCTCCTGGGAACGTTCTCTCAAAGATCCTGGTGACCATCAGTTTTAATAGCTGCATAGTCCCCCCGAGGTCGTACATCCTCCCCTTGATAAGATCAAGGTGCTGAGAGACTGTCTGAGGTGGGGCAACAGTGGATGGCCTGGTTGTGGACGGTCCAATTGTAGGTGGCTCGGCCATAAATGGCCTACCCCTTTCTTCTCTTTGTGCGGACCTTCTTGTGATGGCCGTCCTCTTCATGCTGCTCTGCATGCTAATTCAAACTATTTTGTGATCTGATTTATATTATATACCCAAATATAAGTGGTCAAATTGTTATTTTCTCGGTTTAAGTCCAAGATCGATCCCACAAAGAGTTTTAATAATTGAAATTTAAAATAAGAACAATGACGTTATTGCTAAAGCAGTGTACCATGAGATAACTTGTGATGTGAGCTTAAATTGATAACTAGTCTAAATAGATGAAACGTGTAGATAAATTGTTAAAAGACAATAATATGAAAAGTACCCTCTAGTTTATTAATCCCATAGTCTTTGTAGTGGTTAAATACTGGAAATGTTACTTTACAACAGTTAAATTTTTTGGTCACTTGGAAAGTCAACTGGTAGGTCTGATGTATATTAAACCATAACACTACAACTTCTTAGGTTAGCTGGTAGGTATATGTGACAATCAACTAATTCAAGTAAACTAGAAGGTCAAGCCATTCATGATGATTACTCGAATTACTCAATTGACAATATTATATTATGTATCAATTAAACAACCCTAATAATCCAGAAGGCTAAGCCATTAAAGAGGATCATTTAGGTTATTAATTTGACTACTTTTATATCCTGTATCAGTTAAACAACCTTAGTAATCTAGAAGGTCAAGAAATTTAGGAGGATCACTTGGGTTATTAATCTGACAATAGTACCATGCAACAGTAAAACATCCTCAGTGCACCAGAAGGTCAAGCCATTCAAATGGAACACTTCAGATATTCCACCGGCAGGTTGATGATTCATTGATGACATAATTTTGGGCTATGTAGTAACACCCAATTATGTACATCACTGTATCATACATGAAGTTTATAATAATAGATAGTATGGTATATAATATTAAATACTGCTCGGTGTTCATAACCATGAACATATTATAAATATAAATAGAGCAAAATAAAAAAATAAGCATTTTCATCATTTAACCAATATTATACATATGTTTACCTCCTACTGAAGGGTATAAGTAAACTACTCATGCTCCATTTCTATAAACAAGCAAGAAGTGTGAGTAACTCTCATTATGATAGTAAATAAAATACAGACACTAATACTTCTTTTGTAAGGAACAATTGAAATAAAACCACTCTTAATATCAGTTAAGACACAAAGGTGGCGGCAGTTCAACTCTCCAAGTAGAAAGCCATAACAGAAATGTAGAAATACAGAATTTTGGTTGAAGAGTAAGATGGACTGGATCTTGAATTATTCTATGACTTTCTCTCTTTTTCTTCCTTTTTCTCTCTTTTTTCTCTCTTTTGAACTTCCTCTGGAGCTCCCCTCCCACCTAACTTCTTTAGATGAAGGATGGTCACATATTTATAGGCAAGAATCAAGCAGGAGGTGGAGGATGAGTTCAAACCACTTGGAGCCACTGTTCGGATGCCACCACCACCGTCCATACGGTGCTCCTTTGTTGGTGGAGGTTCCATGATGTTCTTGCATGTTCCATTGTTTGAATTACACTTGCCTCCTTTGTTATTTCAAGCTTTGATAGATTACTCCTCCTGATCTCTGGTAATTCCGCATAAACACCCAAAAATTTTAAACAGTATACATAAAAATCCTAGTCTACGCATAAACCCTAATTTACAATTTTTAATTTTTTTATCTTGCTTAATTAAATTATTTAATTATATTAATTTATATATTAATTAGTGTTAATCACACTCCTCAACTTAAACTTTACTAGTCTCTAGTAAATTATAAAATATAAATAGAGTAAAATCATTCTCGTAGATTTTTTTCTCGATAGCATTTAGCATATGCAACAAGCTGTTAAACCCCTAGGTGATCCCTAGTGGACGAGATTTGTCTCATGAAGGTTTTTAGTGAAGCTGCCTACAAACTTTAATAGTTAAGAGTTCATAATTCATACTTTTCACAAATAAAATTAAATCAATATTCCTCTATATTGCTATAATACTTCCTTTTTCTGATCGCTATAAGAGTAACACATGTTAGTTGTAACATTTTCTATATATTTTTATAAAAACTTGTGTGTGTGTGTGCAATGATTTCTTTATTTTCAAAAATCACTTAAAAAATATTACCATCTTTCATGGTAGTCTTGATGTCAATCCTTTCCTGGAATACACTTAGCAAAGAATATACATACATTATAGTGACAGTTCTCTCAAAAATTACATGCGATTGGAATATTGTTATCAAAGCAAATAATTTTACATGTAATCAATCAAAATAGCGATTATTTGAATAAAATTGGAATTTGACATAATCTCATGAAAGAATATCAACACTATATTAAACATATTATCAACATTCTCCCTTTTGGGATAGATAGGATTAACACACATATATGACTTTTGGAATCAAAAAGGACTTTCTCATGGTTGTAATGTGGCCAATGGTTTAAGGTTTAAGAAACAACGTGAATGGGATTCAAAAGCTATCATTTCTTAGTATTGTGGCACACCTCGTTCTATCCTATCAAAACTTTTATTTTTCATTTCATTTTTTCACTTTCTTGGCTCTTTTCTTTCTTTCTTTTTCCTTTGAAATTTCTTTCACAGATTTCTCTTTTCTTTGAATAGTGATCACTTTTTACCCTTTCTCCTTCTTCTATTTTTCTGTATCCTGCTGATTTAGAAGAGGGTGTAAGAAAATTCGAAATGCAAAGGTAGGGTTAATATATTTTCATATGGCTTGGGTATTTTTTGGGTTCCATGAAAAGAATTTATATTCTGTTAGGCTCAATCATGGCTAACTAATGATATAATTTTTTAAAAGAAATGGTTAAAGCTCAAGATTAATAAAAAATGGCCTAATATCATTTTCTAGAAATCATACACCCGTATAATCTCAAAATAAAATTTTTAAGGAAAATGCTAACAATATAATCCAATAAATGCTAATCGAAACAAAACTAATGAGATTATTCAAAGAAAATTTTATCTCTGAATCGANGGAAATCATACACCCGTATAATCTCAAAATAAAATTTTTAAGGAAAATGCTAACAATATAATCCAATAAGTGCTAATCGAAACAAAACTAATGAGATTATTCAAAGAAAATTTTATCTCTGAATCGAATATTCTTATTTGAGTAGATGTAGAATATCTCTCCATGAAAGATTGGTTCAAAATCTGCAATAGGTTTTACATCTCCACTATAGATGTAAAGAGTAATATTTCGCTAGGTTTTTACCAATAAAGAAATCTAATTGTGCTCAAAAAAATAAGTTTAAACAAAAATATTAAGATAATACACAACTAAAGTATGAAAATCCTGCGTGATCATATTAAGGTTATCCTTGCAAAGCATTAGAATACTAACTTAATTTAATTGTGAGTCATATGAAATAGTCTACCTAACTTAAGAACATAAGCTCCATATTAACTAACAAAAACAAGTTTAAACATAAACAAGTTTAAAACATAAAGTAAGTTCAGGTGCATAAAATAAAAGATGAGTGAAAGATAACAAATCTCTTGTAGAATCTCCAGTGTTTAAGAAGTAGATGGTTCTCCACCGATATGCTCTCGAAGTACCCTTAAAATCTCCGCTTGGTTTTGCTCATAATCATCCATGCATTTGTTGATCTTAGTGATGTTGGTACCGAGCTGGGTAACAGTGGTCTCCAACCCTAGTAAAATCTGTCTATCAGTCCTATCATCCATTGGTATATATGCCTGATCTTCTTGTGGTTGAGGCTGTTCTTGCAGAAAGAATTCTTTTGGTACTTGGAATGACTCTTCTTGTGGTGGAGGTGTTACTTCTGGTTTATCTTCAGGCTGTACTCCATGACCCTTTTTCAAAGATGTGTTATCCAATGGTGCAGAGTGTTCCACTGTTTTCTAGAATGGATCTACAATTACTCCCTTTTCCCTGCATAAATGAGAAACTAACATAGCATATGTGAGTGAGGGTTTCTTTCTATCCACAATAAGAAACATTTGATCCATGATGAGATTTGGAAGATCAATCGTGTGTCTCATCCCAAAGGCATATAAGAAGTAGGCTTGCTCAATATAAATTTGATTTTTCTGGGCTCGGGGTAACAAACTGTTCATTTTTGATCAAATTCAAAATTTGGTAATTGTCTATTAAATCCCCTTGCTTTATGTATTTATTTGGCCTTCTGCAAACAAATTATGGATTACCCGTCAACTTTATCCCTACAGTAGTTAATTCAGGCAATTCAGTATAAGGGTATTGCGGGTTGGATGGTCTTTGCATGGGCAGAAAAAATTCGATTATAGTAGCCAGTGTAACTTGGAAACTTATATCCCAAACAAATACACGCAATTGTCTTTCTCCAGCTATTTCTGCATTACTATAAAATTTCTGAACTAAACAATCATAAGCAGGAGCAACAAATCTAACATAATCAAGCTATCCACATGCATCAAGAATTTGTCGAACTCCTATATTTTCAAAATTCAAAAATTACTTGCCTTTCAGGAATGATAGTTTTGGAGAGAAAGTGAGCATCATACCAGGCTTGTTAATTAACATTCTTAAAAATCACCGCATTGTAGACATTCCCTGGCTAGGGTTGCTCTGGAGGTGCTTCTGGTTTCGGAGGTTGATCACTTCTTGTTCGACTTGAAGATCCTCTCGTTCGACGCCTTGCATCCATATTTTTGTTGATTTCTCTCCAAATGCTTGGTTTCAACTGATTTTGATTAGTAGAAACCTTAACAATTAATGGGGAAGTGAATAATCAGAGAAGATTTGAAGAAAAATGATCGAGTGTAGCATATTTGAGAAGGATTCTTCAAGAAAACCCATTAGTTTCGAATTTTGACTTTTTGAGGGAATGAAAATGATCAATTTTTGCATGGAACTTGTATTTATATATGCATTGCCGTTTGGACGCCAGTACCACTGTCCGGACGGTGCACCTTGACTGGAATTTGTATTGTAATATGCAGGCTATTGTTGCTGATTTTTTGAAATTNCTGCCGTTCGGACGCCAGTACCACTGTCCGGACGGTGCTCCTTGACTGGAATTTGTATTGTAATATGCAGGCTATTGTTGCTGATTTTTTGAAATTTTGCTTTCTTAAAAGAATTTTTGCAGTTACAAAATTAAATACAATTTAAACATTCTATCAAACTTTCTAACCACTCTTCTTTTTTCCAAAAAAATTGTTTGTATTTATTCTTTATTTGTTATTTAATATTTACTAATTTTCCTAGTTAATTTATAGCCATTTACATTTATGCACTGTTCCAAAATTATACATCATTTGATCACACTAATTCAGAGTCAAAAATTTCTGGATCAATAATACCAGTGACACAGTTAACTTCATTTCTCACGTATCTTGTTAACATATGAGTAGAATAGGTTGGCGCCTCAGGATAATCCTTACTCTGCCCATACCTAATCCACCGGAGACAATCTAACGCTTGACCTGAAATTGGTTTGGTACATTGATTATATTGTCTCAAATGTTCTAGACCACATCTTACACAACCACCGAGACGCTTTGCTCGTCGGTGTTTAGCATATGTACTTTTTCCACACAGGGGTCTTGCTTGACTTTCAAAAATTTCTAAATTTCTAACTCTTCTAACTTTTTGCATGATTAATGCATGTATATCTTTTGAAAAATAACGCAGTAAAATTAAACATAATCAAAATAGTTTCTCATCCATTGTACAATTATGTTTTGAATTTTTTTTTAAAAATGACTTAAAAATTATTGAAAATTGACGTACTATCTAGCTCTTTAATGTCTGTCAGTCACAAAGACAAACAAATTTATCACAAATATAAGTAAATTCACACACCCTCCCCCAACTTAAAATAGATATTGTCTGTAATATATAAAACAGCGATAATCGGAACTGATAATAAAAACCAGCAATTTGTTGTTGTCCAGCGATTAGGATATTTGATTTTCACTCAGGAGATTTAATCTGTCAAATAAATAACAAACAATTAGTACTATTATTTATAATCAAACAACAATATATATTTTTCAGAGCACATAAATTGGATCAAAAAGTTGTACATAAGTTATATGTTGAGTGAATCCATCATAATATGATTTAAGCCTTTGACCGTTCACTTTAAAAATATTTTTAGTTAATGGATTCTTAATTTCAATTGCCCCATAGTTAAAAACTTATTTGACAATGTAGAGATCTGTTCATTTAGATCTTAATTTTCTAGGGAATAGACGAAGTTTTGTGTTATATGACATAACTTTTTCAGAAGGTTCAAAAGATTTTTGCATGATATTTTTATCATGAAAATTTTTTGTTCTAGACTTAGCAATTTTTGCATTTTCATAAGCTTCATTTCTTAATTATTCTAATTCATTAATTTGAAGTTTACAAGATACTCCAGCTTTANATTGTCTCAAATGTTCTAGACCACATCTTACACAACCACCGAGACGCTTTGCTCGTCGGTGTTTAGCATATGTACTTTTTCCACACAGGGGTCTTGCTTGACTTTAAAAAATTTCTAAATTTCTAACTCTTCTAACTTTTTGCATGATTAATGCATGTATATCTTTTGAAAAATAACGCAGTAAAATTAAACATAATCAAAATAGTTTCTCATCCATTGTACAATTATGTTTTGAATTTTTTTTTAAAAATGACTTAAAAATTATTGAAAATTGACTTACTATCTGGCTCTTTAATGTCTGTCAGTCACAAAGACAAACAAATTTATCACAAATATAAGTAAATTCACACACCCTCCCCCAACTTAAAATAGATATTGTCTGTAATATATAAAACAGCGATAATCGGAACTGATAATAAAAACCAGCAATTTGTTGTTGTCCAGCGATTAGGATATTTGATTTTCACTCAGGAGATTTAATCTGTCAAATAAATAACAAACAATTAGTACTATTATTTATAATCAAACAACAATATATATTTTTCAGAGCACATAAATTGGATCAAAAAGTTGTACATAAGTTATATGTTGAGTGAATCCATCATAATATGATTTAAGCCTTTGACCGTTCACTTTAAAAATATTTTTAGTTAATGGATTCTTAATTTCAATTGCCCCATAGTTAAAAACTTATTTGACAATGTAGAGATCTGTTCATTTAGATCTTAATTTTCTAGGGAATAGACGAAGTTTTGTGTTATATGACATAACTTTTTCAGAAGGTTCAAAAGATTTTTGCATGATATTTTTATCATGAAAATTTTTTGTTCTAGACTTAGCAATTTTTGCATTTTCATAAGCTTCATTTCTTAATTATTCTAATTCATTAATTTGAAGTTTACAAGATACTCCAGCTTTATCCATATCAAAATTCATTATTTTGATTGTCCAATATGCTCGATGTTGTAATTCTATAGGCAAGCGACATGGTTTACCATAAATTAACCGATAAGGAAACATCTCTAAAATAGTTTTATATGTGGTACGGTAAGCCCAAAGCGCATTGGTTAATCTTAAGGATCAATCTTTACGATATGGATTTACTATTTTTTTTTAAGATATCTTTTATCTGCCTATTAGCTAATTCAGCTTGTTCACTTGTCTGTGAATGATACAAAGTGGATATTTTATGAGAAATTGAGTATTTTTTCACAAGCTTTTCAAAATTTTTATTACAAAATGTGATCCACCATCACTGATAATAGTCCAAAGAAATCCAAATCTAGATAAAATATTTTCTTTTAAAAACTTGATCACTGTTCGATGATCAATATTTCTATATGGAATTGCCTCTACCCATTTAGAGACATAATCGACTGCAACAAAAATGTATAGATAACCAAAGGATAAGGGAAATGGTCCCATAAAATTGATGCCTCAACAATCAAAATTTTCAATACTTCAAATAGGGTTTAACGACATCGTATTTTTTTTTTAAATATTCCCCATTCTTTGAAATCTTTCACAATTTAAACAAAAGATATGAACATCTTTAAAAAGAGTTAGCCAATAAAATCTACATTGCAAAATTTTAGTAGCGGTTTTCTTTGAAACAAATGGCCTCCGCAAGCTTCAGAGTGACAAAACTGAANATTTGACAATGTAGAGATCTGTTCATTTAGATCTTAATTTTCTAGGGAATAGACGAAGTTTTGCGTTATATGACATAACTTTTTCAGAAGGTTCAAAAGATTTTTGCATGATATTTTTATCATGAAAATTTTTTGTTCTAGACTTAGCAATTTTTGCATTTTCATAAGCTTCATTTCTTAATTATTCTAATTCATTAATTTGAAGTTTACAAGATACTCCAGCTTTATCCATATCAAAATTCATTATTTTGATTGTCCAATATGCTCGATGTTGTAATTCTATAGGCAAGCGACATGGTTTACCATAAATTAACCGATAAGGAAACATCTCTAAAATAGTTTTATATGTGGTACGGTAAGCCCAAAGCGCATTGGTTAATCTTAAGGATCAATCTTTACGATATGGATTTACTATTTTTTTTTAAGATATCTTTTATCTGCCTATTAGCTAATTCAGCTTGTTCACTTGTCTGTGAATGATACAAAGTGGATATTTTATGAGAAATTGAGTATTTTTTCACAAGCTTTTCAAAATTTTTATTACAAAATGTGATCCACCATCACTGATAATAGTCCAAAGAAATCCAAATCTAGATAAAATATTTTCTTTTAAAAACTTGATCACTGTTCGATGATNCTGGATTTACTATTTTTTTTTAAGATATTTTTTATCTGCCTATTAGCTAATTCAGCTTGTCCACTTGTCTGTGAATGATACAAAGTGGATATTTTATGAGAAATTGAGTATTTTTTCATAAGCTTTTCAAAATTTTTATTACAAAATGTGATCCACCATCACTGATAATAGTCCAAGGAAATCCAAATCTAGATAAAATATTTTCTTTTAAAAACTTGATCACTGTTCGATGATCAATATTTCTATATGGAATTGCCTCTACCCATTTAGAGACATAATCGACTGCAACAAAAATGTATAGATAACCAAAGGATAAGGGAAATGGTCCCATAAAATTGATGCCTCAACAATCAAAATTTTCAATACTTCAAATAGGGTTTAACGACATCGTATTTTTTTTTTAAATATTCCCCATTCTTTGAAATCTTTCACAATTTAAACAAAAGATATGAACATCTTTAAAAAGAGTTAGCCAATAAAATCTACATTGCAAAATTTTAGCAGCGGTTTTCTTTGAAACAAATGGCCTCTGCAAGCTTCAGAGTGACAAAACTGAATTACCTGACCTATTTCATGATTAGGTACACAACGCCTTATTATATGATCTTTATAGTATTTAAATAAATAAGGATCTTCCCAGAAAAAAAATACGTACCTCATTTAGAAACTAATTTCTATCAGACCTGGTATAATGAGAAGGAATAGTACTAGTGACTAAATAATTAGCTATATCTGCCTATCATGATGCTTTTGTTATTGCAAAAAGTTGTTCATCTGCAAAGGTTTCTCTAATTGGAGTTGGTTCTTCCTTTATTTCATAATTTAGCCTTGATAAGTGATCTGCTACCACATTTTCAACTAGATGTAGGAGACGTGACTTAGCATCTTTCTTAGTAAGTAAATATTTTAAAGCTGCATAATCTATATATACAACAATTGACGATCCAACTAAGTATGAATGAAATTTATCTAAAGCAAACACAACAACAAGTAGTCCTTTTTAGTAGTTGAATAGTTCATTTGAACATCATTTAGAGTTTTGCTTGCATAGTAAATAACATAAGGTTTTTTTTATTTTTTTTTTGATCTAATACAACTCCTACTGCATAATCACTTGCATCACACATTAATTCAAAAGGTAAAGACCAGTCAGGAGGTTGCATAATAGGTGCAGAAATAAGCATGCTTTTTAATTTATCAAATGTTAATTGACATGCATCATTCCATTCAAATAATACATCTTGACATAAAAGATTGCATATCGGTCTAGATCTTGAACTAAAATTTTTAATAAATCTTCAATAAAATCCTGCATGACCTAGAAAAGAGCGAACATCTTTTACCATTTTCGGAGGACGAAGGTTAGCTATCAAATCGATTTTAGATTTATTAACTTTGATTTCTTTTTCAGAAACTATATGACCTAAAACAATACCTTGTGTAACCATAAAATGACACTTTTCCCAATTTAAGACAAGGTTTGTTTCTTCACATCAAATGAGTACTTTTTCAAGATTTTCTAAACATAAATGAAATGAATCACCATATACTGAAAAATTGTCCATAAAGATTTCTAGATGTTGTTCTACCATATCACTAAATATACTTAGCATACAACGCTGAAAGGTAGCTAGAGCATTGCATAATCCAAAAAGCGTCTTTTTATATGCAGAAGTACCAAAAGGACATGTAAATATAGTTTTTTCTTGATCATCTATTATAATTTCAATCTGATTATAACTAAAATATCCATCTAAAAAACAATAAAATGCATGACCAGTTATTCTTTCTAAAACTTGATCTAGAAAAGGTAATGGGAAATGATCTTTTTTGGTGAGGAAATTTAGCTTTCGATATTCAATACACACACGCCAACCTGTGACTGTATGCATTGAGACTAATTCATTTTCTTGATTTTTTATTATGGTAACGCCAGACTTTTTAGGAACTACCTATGTAGGACTAACCCATTTACTATCAGATATAAGATAAATAATGTTTGCATCTAATAGTTTAAGTACTTTAGTTCGGACTACCTCTTTCAAATGTGGGTTTAATTTTCTTTGCATTTGACAAGATGGTTTAACATTTTCTTCTAAATAAATACAATGAGTACACAGAAGTGTGCTTATACCTTTTATATCTGCTATTGTCCATCCAATAATACTTTGGTGATTTTCAATACTTTTGTTAATTCATTTTCTTGACTTTCAGATAAATTCGATGATATGATCACGGTATGAATTTCATCTTTCTCTAAAAAATCATATTTCAAATTAGTCGGAAGAGGTTTTAATTCTAGTTTAAAAACTTTGACATTCGACTCTATAGATTTTGGTAACAAATTTTCACATTTTGGATTCCATGCTGATGTATCTTCATGCTCAGAATTAGGTATAGATTCTAACGTATATAATTCTTTTTTTAGAAAAACCTCTTCAAAAAAACTTTGAGTTAATGACTCAACACAATTTATTTCATGCATTTCTTCTTCTTCTCTAGGTTGTTTTGCACTGTTAAAAACGTTTAATTCCAAAGTCATGTTTCCAGATGAAAGTTTCATGACTTCATTTCTACAATTTATCAATGCATTTGATGTAGCTAGAAATGGTCGATCCAAAATAATAAGTATGTATGCAGATGCATGAAAAATTGGTTGTGTATCTAAAACGATAAAATCTGTTAGGAAATAAAATTGATCAACTTGAATAATAACATCTTTCACAATCCCTTGTGGAGTTTTTATTGATCAATCTGCTAATTGTAGTGTAACATTGGTAGGTTTCAGCTCACTTAATCCTAATTGAGTATATACCGAATAAGACATTAAATAACAACTCGCTCCAAGATCTAGCAAAGCTTGTTCAATTTGGAAATTTCCAATAATACATGAGACTGTAGGACTACCCGGATCTTTGTACTTAAGAAGAGTGTTATGTTGTATTATAGTACTAACTTGTTCAGTTAGAAATACTTTTTTTGGTACATTTATTTTTCTTTTTACCGTGCAAAGATGTTTTAAAAACTTAGCATAAGCTGGAACTCAATTAATTGCATCCAACAAAGGAATGTTAATCTTAACTTGTTTAAATAGCTCAAAGATTTCAGATTGATCTTTTTCAGATGATGGCTTCTTGACCCTTTGAGGAAAAGGTAAAGGAATAGGACACGAATGATCTTCCTCATTTTATATTTCTGGTTGCGTTTTGGCTAAAGGTTCAGGTTCAAGTGGTTCATTAACAGGAATTGACTTACTTATTTTTTTTTGGAAGTTTTAGTTTTAATAGTCTTGTCAATCACTTTACCACTTCTTAGTGNCTTATTTTTTTGGAAGTTTTAGTTTTAATAGTCTTGTCAATCACTTTACCACTTCTTAGTGTTGTGATTTCTTGTAGTTGACTTGGAGAAGGTTCAGAAGACACATTATTAGCTTGAATCTGACTTTGTGGAGGTTTACGCTGAGATGTAAATTTTCCCTTTTCTGGCATACTTAGAGACTGCGTCAACTTAGCTAGATGACTTTTAACATCTTCAATACTCTGAGAAGTTTGAGCTTTAAAATCATTAAAAGCTTGAGTTGTTTGAGTGTTAAAAACTCATTTGACTTTGAATAAATTGATTTATAGTATCTTCTAGAGTTCTTCTATATGGGGGTTGATATGGTTGATATTGTTGTTAATTCTGTGGCTGTGGTGGACCTTGTGTTTGATTTGTAGGTTGTGTATTTTTTCAACTAAAATTTGGATGATTCCTCGATCCTGGATTATAAGTTTCAGAATATGGGTTTAGATAAGGCTTATTATAAGTTGGAATAACGTTAGATTGTTCAATTAAAACTTCTTTAAATACATGTATAGTTGGACATTCTGCTATAGGATGTCCTAACAACGCATAAATTTTACATATTTGGTCAGTCAAAGACACAACATACACTTGCTTTATTTTTCCATTTCTAAGGCTTCTAGTTTTTGAGATAAATTAGCCATTTTAGCTCTTAAATCATCATCGTCTTTTAACACATATTTTCCTCTTTCGGATGTAGATGGCTTAGTTTCCAATATGTTTGAAGAAGTCGAGTCCCACATCTGGGAACTTTGAAAAATAGTATCAAAAAATTGAAACGCTTCTTTAAGGTTTTTACTCATAAATTCCCCATGGGCCATCATTTCTACAAATTGTCGCATTGAAGGTGGAAGAACATCATAAAAAAACCTAACTAAAGTCCAATTTTCAAATGCATGATGTGGACAAACTTGGACAAGATCTTTAAATCTTTTCCAACATTGATAAAAAGTTTCACCTTCTTTTACAGAAAAATTCATTATTTGACGTCTTAATGTATTAGTATGATGCACGGGAATTTTTTTTTAAAAAACTCAGTTTGCAAAGCTTGTCAATTTGTGATAGAATTAGCTCTTAAAGAGTTAAGCCACTTTTAATGTAAAAGAAAAAAGTTTTAATTTGGCCATTTCAGAGTTATCTTGTAAAATTCCACAAATTTCTTCAAAATCTTTCATATGCACATAACAGTTTTCAATTTCCAAACCACAGAACTGTATTGTGCCTGACTTAATATCAAGATTTGGAGCATCTGTTGGAAAAGTAAAACATGACGGGACATTAGTTCGTGTAGGATGTAAATATTCTCTTAATGGTCAGACATTTTGAACTACTTCCTGTTCTCTAGGATCTTGTTTCTTAGGTAGGTTTTGAGCCATACTTAATTCAAATGATGCTTGTGTAGATGAAGATGATGAAGACGAAGGAGATGACTGATTTACAGAACCTACTGATGAATGAACAGACATAAACTATTAAAAGTAAACAAACAATCTATAAACATATAATACAGATAAACAACTTCTCTATTTTTTTTAATTTCAAATTATCGTAACTCCCTGGCAACGGCGCCAAAAACTTGATTTAACCTATTCGTGATCTGATTTACATTATACACCCAAGTATAAGTGGTCAAATTGTATTTTTCTTGGTTTAAGTCCAAGATTGATCCCATGAAGAGTTTTAATAATTGGAATTTAAATAAGAATAGTGAAGTTATTGCTATAGCAGTGTAACATGAGATAACTTGTGATGTGAGCTTAGATTGATAACTAGTCTAAATAAATGAAATGTGTAGATAGATTGTTAAAAGACAATAATATGAAAAGTACCCTTCAATTTAAGAATCCCATATGCTTTATAGTGGTTAAATACTAAAAAGGCTACCTTACAATAGTTAACTTTTCCTGTCACTTGGAAAGTCAACTGGTAGGTCTGATGTATATTAGACCATAACACAACAACTTTTTAGGTTAGCTGGTAGGTATATGTGACAATTAGCTAATTCTAGTAAACCAGAAGGTCAAGCCATTCATGAGGATTACTGGAATTACTCAATTGACAATATTATATTATGTATTAGTTAAACAACCATAATAATCCAAAAGGCCAAGCCATTTAGGAGGATCATTTAGGTTATTAATTTGACAACTTTTATATCCTGTATCAGTTAAACAACCTTAGTAATCCAGAAGGTCAAACCATTCAGGAGGATCACTTTGGTTATTAATCTGACAATTATACCATGCAATAGTACAACATCCTCAGTGCACCAGAAGGTCAAGCCATTCAAATGGAACACTTTAGATATTCTATCGGCAGGTTGATGATTCATTGATGACATAATTTTGGGCTATGTAGTAATACCCAATTATGTACATCACTGTATCATGCATGAAGTTCATAANCCATTCATGAGGATTACTGGAATTACTCAATTGACAATATTATATTATGTATTGGTTAAACAACCATAATAATCCAAAAGGCCAAGCCATTTAGGAGGATCATTTAGGTTATTAATTTGACAACTTTTATATCCTGTATCAGTTAAACAACCTTAGTAATCCAGAAGGTCAAGCCATTCAGGAGGACCACTTTGGTTATTAATCTGACAATTATACCATGCAATAGTACAACATCCTCAGTGCACCAGAAGGTCAAGCCATTCAAATGGAACACTTTAGATATTCTATCGGCAGGTTGATGATTCATTGATGACATAATTTTGGGCTATGTAGTAATACCCAATTATGTACATCACTGTATCATGCATGAAGTTCATAATAATAGATAGAATGACATATAATATTGAATACCGCTCGGTGTTCATAACTATGAACATATTATAAATATAAATAGAGCATAATAAAAACATCAGTATTTCCATCATTTAACCAATATTAGACATATGTTCACCTTTTACTAAAGGGTATAAGTAACCTACTCACGCTCCATTGCTATAAACAAGCAAGAAGTGTGAGTAACTCTCATTACGATAGTAAATAAAATACAGACACTGACACTTCTTTCGCAAGGAACAATTGAAATTAAACCACCCTTAATATCAGTTAAGACACAAAGATGGCGGCAATTCAACTCTCCAAGTAGAAAGACACAACAGAAATGTAGAAATATAAAATTTTTGCTAAAGAGTAGGACAGACCAGATCTTGAATTGTTCTATGACTTTCTCTCTTTTTCTTCCTTTTTCTCACTTTTTCTCTCTTGTGAACTTCCTTTGGAGCTCCCCTCCCAGCCAGCTTCTTTAGATGAAGGATGGTCACATATTTATAGGCAAGAATCAAGCAGGGGGTGGAGGATGAGTTCAAACCGCTTGGAGCCACCGTCCGGACGTCACCACCATCGTCCAAATAGTGCTCCTTTGCTAGTGGAGGTTCCATAATGTTCTTGCATGTTCCATTGCTTGAATTACACTTGCCTCCTTTTTTATTTCAAGCTTTGATATATTACTCCTCCTGATTTCTGGTAATTTCACACAAAAACCCTGAAATTTTAAACAACATAAATAAAAATCCTAGTGTGCGCATAAACCCTTATTTATAACTTTTAATTGTTTTATCTTACATAATTAACTTATTTAATTATATTAATTTATATATTAATTAGGGTTAATCACATGCCTATGGGACCAAACTCCGATGGAAGTGTCACATCAGTGGGGCTGCCCTTAACCTTGTTATGGTGGTAAATTTTTATGACAAGGTGGGTATAAGGAAGGTTCACCTTCGGCTTTGATGCCTGGGCATTGTCCTTCATCACCTCCCANGAACTCCGATGGAAGTGTCACATCAGTGGGGCTGCCCTTAACCTTGTTATGGTGGTAAATTTTTATGACAAGGTGGGCATAAGGAAGGTTCACCTTCGGCTTTGATGCCTGGGCATTGTCCTTCATCACCTCCCAGATCATGAAAGCAATGTCCATCCGGGTGCTAGTCAGGAACGCATAGAGGAGGGCCAGTTTCTCCTCCCCTGGTGTCTTCTTTGCACCTCGAGGTAAAAGGTTATAATGGAGAATTTTATTCATTACCCCATAGGAATGCTTGAGTGCCCCAACTTGAATTTTCTCATTAAACTATGCTAGGTCCTCATACATTAGACTTGCATACTCTCAGAGTGTTTTCCTCCCAGGGGTGTTGGCAGCAAGCCTTTAATAATGTAATGCCTCAGAGATGACTCCAAGGTGACCTCAATCTCCTTCCTCCCCTCACATTTGTCTTCAACAAAAACAAATCCTCATCCACCACCCCTAACTTCAGATTAAAATCCTGACAAATGGGAAACACATACCCCTCCATTGGCTGAAACCAAAAGTCAATGTCATGGCCCTCTATTACTTAGACCACATCATTGAGTGGCTCGAGGGTGGGCCTGTCCGCTCGTACATCACATTCTTGGCCTTAATGCTCTCCATGCAAGGTTCATTTTTCCTTTTCTTCTTTTGTTCCCCACTATTGGGGTCTGCCTCCTTAGTCCTTTTACGGGACCCAATTCCTATAGGATGTGGTGAGCTAGGGCCTGTTTGCTTAGTGCAGGCCATCACAATAAAAAATGATCCTTGGGTGAAGAATGGGAATAACCAACCCCAAAACAACTTTAAAATGTCAAAAGATGGAGGTGAAGACTTACCCACTCTAGCCATTGTTCCAAATTCCAAGCTTCGATTGAAAATCATGGCTTTTGATGGATTGTCGATGCTTTATGGAGAAAATGGGGTAGAGGAATAGAGGTCAAGGAAATGAAGAAAAACCATGATGAATCACAACCTAAGAGAGAAATTTGATGAAATTTGGAGGATGCCCATGGCTTGTTTGAGTGTTTGAAAGGTTTTGAGAGGAAGAGTGTTTTTTAGAGTGAGATGTATGAGGGAGAAGAAGGGTTTCACCAAAAAGGGTTTAAAACCCTCATTTTTGAGATTCTGGGCAAAACCTACTTGTAGATCGCCAGTCTTCTACCAATAGAAAACACTTCTAGAAAACTTCTACTGGAAGGTCTTGCAAACATCTACTGTTAGGTTTCAACTTTCTTGCAAAAATTCCCCATGTTCTCGTCCTCACTCCCATTCCAAGTTTATTCCAAAGCATTCTAGTGACTTATTTCCTAATGATATCTCAAGATTGAGCATTCTCTACCAAAGTATCAAAGTACTCTAAGGCTTCATTGGGGTCCTTGTTCAAGAATTCTCCATTGCACATCATATCAATGAACTATCGATGCCTAGCGTAATTCCTTTATAGAAGATACTAACCAGTTGCCACAGTTCAAATTTGTGATGTGGAATGGAGTGCAATATATCCTTATATCTTTCCCAACATTGATAAAACTGCTCAATTGGTTTCTCGAAAAAATTTTGAATTTTTTTTTCAAAGCAGTGGTCTTGGGCACTAGAAAAAACTTGTTTACAAATTTAGATAACATTTGGGTCCAAAAACTTATCGAGCGTGTGATGAGTACATAATATTGCACATCATGTATCTCTATTGCACCCATATTATTTGTTTTGTGGTGAAAATTGGGGTAATTGGTTTCAAATTCACAACTCATGGAGATTTGTGTGATTGTAGGTAAAGAGCAGCTAAGGTCATCTATAAAGCATCCCATCAATTTCTCAAAGTCAATGGGGGAAGAAGGGACCGCTTTAACAGAAAGCTCGAGACCTCAAGGAACCAAGGAAATTCCAAAGCAGGACAAATTCTACTGATAGAAGGCAACCAAGACCTATTGGTAGAAGTCAGTCAAGACCTACTAGTAGAAGTCAGTCAAGACCTACTGGTAGAAGTCAGTCATGACCTACCGGTAGAAGACTCAATACTGATGGGTGGAAAATGCTACTAAAAATCTTCTACATCTGCCATGTAACAACCTGCTGGTAGAAAATCTTACTAGAAAAAACCTACCAGTAGGTTTTCTACATTCTACCAGTAGGTTTCACCCAGATCTGTCAGACACCTGTTCACATGACTCCACCTACTCTAGGGGCCTACTTCTTATCCTCAAAACCATACCCTGACATCTTTGACACCCTGTGATGCTCTCCTAACCCCTAAAGTCAGATTTGAAGTAAGAGAGAGGAGAAGCAATANTTGGTAGAAGTCAGTCATGACCTACCAGTAGAAGACTCAATATTGATGGGTGGAAAATGCTACTAAAAATCTTCTACATCTGCCATGTAACAACCTGCTGGTAGAAAATCTTACTAGAAAAAACCTACCAGTAGGTTTTCTACATTCTACCAGTAGGTTTCACCCAGATCTGTCAGACACCTGTTCACATGACTCCACCTACTCTAGGGGCCTACTTCTTATCCTCAAAACCATACCCTGACATCTTTGACACCCTGTGATGCTCTCCTAACCCCTAAAGTCAGATTTGAAGTAAGAGAGAGGAGAAGCAATAGAAAGAAGAGGGGTGGTTGGGAAAGCATGGGAGGAGCATGCTTGGACTGAAATTGCTTGTTCAAGTGTCCAACTTCTCTCCTATCATTCCAATTCAGTTCACACATGCTAAGGGAGGGAGGATGGACGAATTTTAGAGAAGTCTTACACCATTATTCAGATTTTTTACATGTTTTTAGAGAAAGAAGCTCCAAGGTTGAAGATGAAGTTTTAGAGAGAGAAAGTTATATTTTTACATTTCCTTCACCATTTTCATTGTAATAAGCTTTATTTCACTTGTAACCCTTCCCTCTTACACTCTATCTCTTTTATTCAAGTTGTAATCAAGCTTAGTTTTTTTTGTATTTTTATTTCTACATTTGGGTATTTCTCTTTCAAGCTTTTTATTTTGGGTATGAATGACTTTGCTCTTGCAGTTTAAATCTTATCTTGCATCAGTACAATTTTCATGTTTCATTTCAGTTCCATGTGTCTTTACATTATGTTTGTTCTTACCTTTACTATGAGTTGCTAAACTTTTAGTTGGCTAATCAAAGGGGAATTTTCTCTTGGGTATGTGAAATCGACTCTCTTTTATTCTTCCTCATAGTGTAAAGTGTTTGGTTTGACTAGGTTAAGTGTCGACATGGTTGTAGGCTCTTGATACATCGTAGACTTGTCATGGGATATGCTTTTGTCCNTGGACATGGTTGTAGGCTCTTGATACATCGTAGACTTGTCATGGGATATGCTTTTGTCCAACACAATCACATTTAACCCTCACTTCTTACGAATCAATGAAACACTAAGACACCATTGGTAGAATGAATTGAGTCGATTTGGCATACCCATTGGAGTGACCTCTATGGATTAGCCAACCTTGCTTTCTTTCATATTTCTCAAAACACAACTCACCAAAACATAATTCACAAGACTTTCCAATTTTCATTTCTTTACAAATCACCCTTCAAATGCATTTGACCTTTCCTTCCTTGAGAAGACGACCTTGGAATACCCATTCCAAGTAAAACCTGACATTGCAAGTCTCTCTACACTTGGGGAGTTTTTTTGCACACACACACACACACACGTTTTTGTTCATCCACACGATTTTTCCCATTTCTTGCATTGAACCTAAGGGAGAATGACACTCACCAATTTCTATAAGCTATATACACATAATCGGGGTTCTTGTTTGGACGTCATGGAAAACNACACACGTTTTTGTTCATCCACATGATTTTTCCCATTTCTTGCATTGAACCTAAGGGAGAATGACACTCACCAATTTCTATNCACACACACACGTTTTTGTTCATCCACACGATTTTTCCCATTTCTTGCATTGAACCTAAGGGAGAATGACACTCACCAATTTCTATAAGCTATATACACATAATCGGGGTTCTTGTTTGGACGTCATGGAAAACCATCAAGCATTTTTGGTGCCGTTGCTAGGGAAGGCTAAGTATTGAATTTGAAGGTGATTTGGGGACAACGGAGGTAAGTCTCATGATTCTCATCACTGGCCGAGGTATATTGCTCCTTTGTACATATTTGTGTATACTCTTTTTTCAATCGTAAGTAGTGTTTTTATATGTGGGGACGTGATAATCAAAATAGACTAGTGAGACGTGCCCTAGGACTAAATATGAATATAGGCCAAGACCCACCCAAGGATGCCGGAAACAATTTTGGGGATGATGGTGCCAACGATTCCAGGGGTGGGGGAATACAAACCCCTGAGTGCCAAACCCCCGAATGCAATTTCCCCCTCCGAGGAATGAAGAAAATAATCTCCCAATTGATCCTCTAGCGAGATCAATGAGAGATTATCTCCAACATACTCGAAGCACCACTCCCTCATGCATACTTCTACCTGTGCCAAGCCCATGGTTTCCTAGTTAAATCAGGCATGTTGCAATTACTTCCTCCATTCCATGGAGTTGAATGAGAAAATCCTTACCTACACATTAAGGAATTTGAGGAAATAGTTGGAACATTCATTACAAACCATGCCATGGAAGACATTACACGTATGAAATTATTTCCCTTCTCCCTGAAGGACAAAGCTAAGACTAGGTTGAACTCATTGAAACCCCGCTCGATAAGTTCTTGGGCACAAATGCTATCCAAATTTTTAAACACATTTTTTTCGATGCCCAAGACAACTACTCTTAAGAAACAAAGTCAAAAATTTTTGGAAAAGCCAAATGAGTAGTTCTATCAATGTTGGGATAGATACAAGGACTTGTTACACTCCATTCCACATCATGGATTCGAGCCATGGCAATTTGTGAGTTTTTTCTATAAAGGAATTACACCGGGCCATAAAAAATTCATCGACATGATGTGCAATGGAGAGTTTCTAAGTAAGAATCCCGATTAAGCCCTTGAGTACTTTAACACATTGGCGAAAAATGCCCAATCTTGGGATATCATGGATCCCATCGATGTGCCAAGGTCCTCTCCCAGTAGTCAACCAAGTGGAGGGGGGATGTATAACTTGCGTGACCAAGAAGATTTGCTTGCTAGAATAACAAAATTGCCCATCAAGATAGAAATTCTAAAGGTGAATAAGAGGCATGAGATGTCAAATATCACTAAGGCCGAGGAGTCGTGCTTAATATGTGAGAGTGTTGAGCATTCTATTTCAGAGTGCCCAAATATTTCGGCACTCAAAGAGGTATACCATGAGCAAGTGAATGCCTTTAACCAAAGTAGACAATCATTCTCTCCACACTCTAATACATATAATCAGGGATGGGGCAACCACCCAAACATTAGTTGGAAGAATGACATCCCTATTCCTTATGGGTTTACCTCATTGTCACCTCCCATTCAGCCCAAGCAAAACCAATCATATTGTGGTCATGGTCCCTCATCTAGCTCCCAATACCTATTGTCCAATTCACAAGGATTTTCACAAAATCCATCTCAACAAGGGTTTGGTGAACAAGGACCACCCAACCCACCCGCCTACCAACCTCATCACAAGAGAAATTTGGAGGATGTTGTGCATCAATTCATTTAGAGTCAAACCACAATCGACAGTCAGACTGCCACCACTTCTAATGACATTCAGACTTAAATCACTAACTTTACCAATGCTATAGGGTCATCTCAATAAGAGAAAGGGAAATTTTCCGCACAACCCCAAGAAAACCCAAGGGGTCAACATGTGATTGAATCATCTGATTCTACCAAAGAGAGTTGCGAGAAACTTAAGGCGATCACCACCCTTAGGAGTGGCAAGAAAATAGATAAAACTATNCGGGGTCAACATGTGATTGAATCGTCTGATTCTACCAAAGAGAGTTACGAGAAACTTAAGGCGATCACCACCCTTAGGAGTGGCAAGAAAATAGATAAAACTATTTTACCTAAAGTCTCACCCAAAGCCACATTGGAAAATGAAAAAGAGACAAAGGGTGTAATACTTGAAAAGCCAAAGATTGTTGAGTTGAAGGTGCATGAGTGACCGATCCCGACCCCTTTTCCCCAACGTTTAAATTCACCGACTAAAATTGCTAACTATTCGGATATTCTTGAAATGTTTAAGTAGGTGAAGATAAACATTCCTCTCCTTGATTCCATCAAGCAAATATCCTCTTGTGCAAAAATATTGAAAGACTTGTGTACTGTAAAAAGGAATTTGAATGTGCACAAAAAGGCATTCCTCACGGAGCAAGTGAGCTCCATCTTGGGGACGAACACCCCACCCAAGTTCGAGGATCATAGCTGCCCTACCATTGCCATAACCATTGTGAATTTCCATGTGGAGCAACCATTGCTAGACTTGGGAGCTAGTGTCAACCCCCTACCCTTTTCGGTGTATCAACAATTACAAATTTAGGAGTTGAAGCCAACCCCAATTACTCTTCAATTTGCAGATCAAAGCGTGAGAACACCAAGGAGAAAAGTTGAGGATCTTTTGGTCCAAGTGGACAAATTTTATTTTCCCGTTAACTTTATGTACTTGACATTCACCCCATTGCTAATCCTAGTTCATAGATTCCTGTCATATTAGGCATACCTTTCCTTGTTACTTCTAATGCTATGATAAATTGCAGGAATGACCTAGTGAAGCTNGTTGCTAATCATAGTTCATAGATTCCTGTCATATTAGGCAGACCTTTCCTTGTTACTTCTAATGCTATGATAAATTGCAGGAATGACCTAGTGAAGCTTGCATTCGAAAACATGACAATGAATCTCAATGTGTTCAACCATTGCAAGCAAGCAGGAGATGATGAGGAAGTGAATGAGGTCAATCAGATTGTGATGAGTATAGAATATTGCACATCATTTATCTCTTTGCACCCATTTTATTCTTGCTTTTGTGGAAAAAAGGGGGAAATTGCAATTAATCTAACAATTAATGAAGTTTTTGTGTGATTGTAGATAAAGAATAGGAAATGGCATGTGTTAAGCTTCCATCAAGAGTTTAAAGGAAATGGAGAAGAAGGGAAGGCTTAACGAGTGGCTCGGGATATCAAGAAATCAAGAAAAAGCCAAAACAGGTGAAAACCTATCGGTAGATGTTCATCAAAACCTATCGATAGGTTTGGTGCACTCGANTAAAACATGTGAAAACCTATCGGTAGATGTTCATCAAAACCTATCGATAGGTTTGGTGCACTCGAATTCTTCTACCACTGCCCCAAACCTGCCAAAACCTACTAGTAGATTTTGCCTACTGAAAAAAAAACCTATCGGTAGGTTTTGTCATCATTCTACCAGTAGGTTTTGCCCAGAAATGCCAGAAAGCTGCAATCTCAACTTCAACTGCTTCGTGGGCCCACCTCTGCTTCTCCCACACATACCTTGACCCATGCTACATTCAAGCATGTTGTCTTACACCCAAAATCTGACTTTAGAAGAAAAATCATGGAAAGGGAATGTGGGCTTGTGGTTGCTTATGGCAGTCCCCAATGACCTTCCAATGATAGAAAGTTAGTCACATAGACCTTGGAGAGGGTTATGGATGAAATTGGAGGGCTCTCTACACAATTCATTCAGCTACACACATAGTTTTAGAGAGAAACTCAAGGAAGAAGTTGAAGTTAGGGAGAAAAAGCTGGGTTTTTCATATTTCTTCAACATTTTCAGTGTTGTAAGCTTTAAATTATTTGTAATCTTTCCCCTTTTCACTAAAAACTCTTTTATTCAAGTTGTATGCAAGCTCAGCTTTCAAGTTCTACATTTGGGTATATGTTTCCAATCTTTGTATTTTGACTATGAATGTCATTTCTCTTGTAGTTTAACTCTTTTATTGTATTAATACAAGTTCCATGTTCCATTTATTCATCATGTCTCTTTACATTATGGATATCTAAGCTTTTAGTTGGCTAAATCAACTCTCCTCCATTCCTCCTTGTAGTGTAAAGATTTTCTCTTGAGTGTGCACATGGTTGTGAGCTCTTGATATACCGTAGACTTGTCACGGGGTATGCTTGAGCCTACATCTCCATATTAGTCCCTCACTTCCTACGAATCAATCAAGCACTGAGACACCATTGGTAGAATGTATTGAGTTGATTTAGCATTCTCATTGGAATGATCTCTTCGAATTAGCCAACCTTATTCTCATTACATTTTTTTTTATCAAAAACTCCACTCACCAAAACACAAACTCACAAGATTTTATAATTTTTATTTCTTTACAAAATCACCTTCACCACTATTCGACCTTCCTTCCCTAAGGAGACAACCTTGGAATACTCAATTCCAAGTAAAACATGACATTACAAGTCTCTCTATGCTTGGGGAACACTTTTGCACACACACATATTTTTATCCGCACACATGTTTTCTTCATTTCTAGCATCAAACCCAAGGGAGATTGACACTCACCTACTCACATAAGTCATATACACACAATCGAGATCATGTTTGGAGATTAGGGTAAACACAATCAAGTAGATTGACACTTTGGTGGAACATCACATGGATTTACTTTGTAACGCCAAGTTGGAGGAGGAAGAGTTTATGGAAGATGCAGAACCAAAAAATGTGCAAGAGGTGGGGAATTGGACCCCAACATTGGAAAAACTTCCAACACAAGAAAAAAAATTCCATCAACGGTGCAAACACCCACTTTGGAGTTGAAGCCATTGCCATCTATACTCAAATATGCATTTTTGGGGGAGCACAAATCATTTCTAGTGGTTATAAGCTCTTCTTTGGAGCCAAGGCAAGAAGGGGAGTTGTTGCGAGTCTTGAGGAAGCATAAAGGAGCTATCGGTTGGACCATAGTAGACATCAAGGGAATTACTCCCCACATTTGCACTCACGGAATCTATCTAGAAGAAGACTCTAAGCCATCCTGACAACCACAACGAAGGCTAAATCCCATTATGAAGGATGTGGTGAGAGATGAAGTACTCAAGCTACTTGACGTGGGCAATATTTTTGCAATTGCCAACTGTAAATGGGTTACTCCCACACAAGTGGTACCACAAAAGTCAGGAGTCACTATAGTGGAAAATGAGGAGAATGAGTTTATTCTGACTAGGGTGGTCACCGGTTGGAGAATAAGTCATTGGAGGCTTAACTCATGCACTCGAAAGGATCACTTTTCATTGTCATTTCTCGATCATGTGTTGGAGAAGGTAGCCAGGCATCTCTTCTATTGCTTCTTAGATGGCTATTCTAGATACAATCAGATAGAGATTGCCTTGAAGGATAAAGAGAAGACCACATTCACCTGCCCCTTTGGTATTTATGCCTATCGGCGAATGTCATTTGGTTTGGGCAATGCCCTAAGAACTTTTCAAAATGTATGATGGGCATATTTAGCGACATGGTGCAAAATATTACTCAGGTCTTCATGGATGAATTTTCAATTTTTGGGGACTCATTTGAAGGATGTTTGGAAATTTTGGAGAGAGTCCTAGAGAGATGTGAAGAGAAGAATTTGGTGTTTAATTGGGAAAAGTGCCACTTCATGGTAACACAAGAGATTGTGCTTGGACACATTGTGTCCACAAAGAGAATTGAAGTGGACAAATCTAAAGTGGAAGTAATTTCCAATCCACTCCAAGGGTCGTCAAAGATATCAAGTCATTTCTTGGCCATGAAGGTTTTTCTCGACGTTTCATTAAGAATTTTAGTGCACTGCCAAGACCTTTGACCAATTTGCTAGCAAAGGATGTCATCTTTGTGTGGTCGGATGGTTATGAGGCATCTTTCAAAAAACTAAAAAGCATGCTTGCTTCACCTCCAATCATGCGATCACTCAAGTGGAAACTACCATTTGAACTTATGTGCGACGCGAGTGATTATGCGGTTGGCATAGTGCTAGGTCAAAGGGAAGACAAAAGGCCATATGTAATATACTATGCTAGCAAACTCAAAATGAAGCACAAATGAATTACACTACCACTAAAAAAGAGTTGTTAGTTGTAGTGTTTGCATTGGATAAATTTAGTTCATAGATCATTGGTTCACCTATTGTAGTCTACACTGATCACTCTACTTTGAAGTATTTTTTATCTAAACAGGATGCTAAATCGAGACTCATTAGGTGGATCCTCCTCCTTCAAGAATTCAACCTAATCATCAAGGACAAGAAAGGAGTCGAGAATGTGGTGGCGGACCATTTGTCACGACTTTGTCCAAGATGCCGAAGAGCACATCCCCATCCTTGATTTTTCCCCGTTGAACATTTATTTTCTATCCATTCAGTTTGTTTGTGGTATGCTTATATTTTCACTTTTCTTGCCATAGGAAAAAAACCCCCACATTGGAGCCCGAAATATAAGAGAAGATTCATGGAGGATATAAAGTACTTCTCCTTTGACAACGTATACCTATTCAAATATTGCCCTAATCAAGTCATGAGGAGGTGCGTACCAGAAAATAAACAACGGGATGTTCTCTCCTCTGTCATTCTGAGGCGTGTGGTGGGCACTTCTCTTCCAAGAAAACTTCAGCTAAAATTTTACAAAGCATTTTTTATTGGCCTTCATTGATTAAAGATTGTGTCTCATTTTTGCAAAGAATGTGATAGGTGTCAAAGGTTGGGAAGTGTGACCTATAGAAACAAGATTCCCCTCTTCCCCGTGCTAGTCATTAAAATATTTGATTGTTGGGAAATTGATTTCATGGGTCCATTCCCTATGTCTTTTGGCTACCTTTACATCCTATTGGCAGTGGAATATGTGTCCAAGTGGGTAGAGGCAATCCCGACCAAGATCAATGACCATTGAGTAGTGGTCAAGTTTTTAAAAGAAACCATTTTTTCTAGGTTTGGGATACCTTGTGTAATGATAAGTGATGGTGGTTCATATTTTTGCAATACACCATTTTTTTATTTGATGCATAAATATGGTGTAACACACAAGGTGTCCACCATTTATCACCCATAGACTAATTGCCAAGTCGAATTGGCCAATAAGGAGATAAACAACATACTAGAAAAAACGATTAATCCAAATTGAAAGGATTGGTCACTCAGGTTGAACGATGCATTGTGGGCTTATCGCACTGTCTATAAGACCATCCTTGGTATGCCTCCCTATTAGCTAGTCTATGGCAAGGCTTGTCACTTGCCAGTAGAGATGGAGCACAAGGCATATTGGGCGATAAAAATTTTGAATTTCAATTTGAAAATAGCTGGGGAATATTGGAAGTTGGAGTTAAATGAATTGGAGGAAAATCATAGAGATGCATATGAGAGCTCAAATATTCACAAAGAAAGGGCAAAACTTTTCCATGAGAAATTCGTTTTGAGAAAAAAATTTGAGCCCTGCCAAAAAGTGCTCTTGTATAATTCCCACATCTCCATTTTTCAAGGAAAACTCTGATCATGTTGGGATGACCCCTATATTGTCAAGATGGCCTACTCGAACGATGTCGTGGACGTAGAAAACCCTGAAGATGGTAAAAACATTCAAGGTCAATGGTCAAAGGCTTAAACCATTCTTTAAGGGTTTTGAAATTCAAACCGTGGAAGAGGAGTTGGTGGATTCGGTTTATCCGGACCTTGTTGAGACATAACTGTTCAAGTAGATATTAGTGTACAGTTGTTTTCCTTTATTCTTTACTTTGCAAGTTAAATTGTCTACTTACATTCATCTGTGCACAGTGTTCTTTTTTCCATTTACAGATAGCGGTGTTTTTGTTAAAGCTCATTGTGAGGTGTTCTCTTACCCTTCTTATCTTTTTAAGTCCATCATTGCATTCCATATCTTTTTGTTACATTGAAGACAATACATAGTTCAAGTTGGGGGGTGAGATGCACCATTTGTATGATACACCAAATTTTGTTGACAATATCATTTTGTGGTGAATGCACCATTCACATATACTACCATTTTTTGTATAGAATAGTTGAAAATATGTGAAAAATTTTAAAATTTTTTGTAGAAAATATCTTAATGTTGAACCATATTTCCCTATTCAAAGTGTTATGGGTTTTGTGATAGTTTGATCTTCATTTTGAACTTTGAACACATGAGTACATCATAGAAATTTATCCTATGCCTGAGTATTACATATGTGTTTTCTTTCGAACTCAACTATAGTGCAACTTGAATGTGCTATTTCGACAATTTACTAATTGGATCCACATTTTAGAGCTTGATATATGTAGTGAAGATGAAGCAAGTACCCATGTGAGCTTTAGTGTCAACTGTTGTTGAAGGGAACTTACAATTACTCAAAGGAACATATTTTTCAAATTCAAAATCTGTTCAATAATCTCATTATGCTTGATTTGGTTAGAGGGCATGTGGGTAGTTGATTGACTTTGTCTTAAAATGCCAACATGCCTCCCCATGCTTATCTAGAGGTGATCTTAGGCCATCTTTGAATTGTGTTGAGCCTTAGTCTTTTTTCTTGTGAAAAATTTATCCCTAGTGTCGTGATTGATTCCTATTTGAAAATTCGTTTCTATGCCACATGTTTTAGCAAGCCAGTGCAAAATGATTATTGTTACCACACCTTGGTTGTTTTCCGAGACTGACCATGATTAATCATGAAGAAAAGAAAATGTGGTGAGGAAACCAAATAAAGGGATGAATGGCACTGAATTCCAATTTTGAATGAAAAAGAAGACAAAAATCCAAGAAAAAAAAGAGAAACAAGGGGTTGAAAAAGGAAAGGACAGAAAAGAGACGAAAAATGTGATTAGCACAAAAACATGACACATATTGCATGTATGCTAATATGCCCTTTTATACTTGCTTTTGTCGTGAAATTAGGAAGAAATGCGTTTAATCTTCGTTTTGATGGAGTTTTGTGTAAATGCATGTAAAATGATGTAAATGGTTTGAGTTAAGCCTCCATTGAAGTGTTTGAAGTCAATGAAGATGAGGGGGTAGCTTAAAGGAAGGCTTGGAGGGTGCAGAAACCAAGAAAAATTCAAGTTGGTTGAAAACCTTCAGGAAGGTTTGGCTAAAAACCTTCCGGAAGGTTTTCAAAACCTTCTAGGTTTTGCTCACTGGAATGCTCATTTAACTGTTCCTGCACAAACCTTTCGGAAGGTTTATGTCGACCTTCCGGAAGGTTTTGCCCAAACTACCAGACAACCTGTAACTCAACCTCTGCAAATTGGGGGTCCCACTTACACTTTTCCAACAAACCCCTGACATTCCTTCCACATCTAGAAGCCTCCCCTCACCTTTACTTGGACTTTGGAGATTTGTGCAATAATGAGGATGAGAGAGAAGAGGCATGGCAAGAGAGAAAAGTTAGGCTTGTCCTAACCAGCACCAACCCATCCCTTTCCGCCCCCTATGATTGGGATCACATCACAGGCAAAAGGGGGACTCCATGGATGTTTTTTTTTGGGGATTCATTATGTATTATTGATGTACATTATAATATATAGAGGGAGAGTCAAAGGTAGAAGATGAATAGTGCTAGAGAGAGAAGTTAAGATTTTTGCATTTTCTTCCATACATTGTCTTCTAATCCCTTGTAAGAATCTTTTAAGCTTCATTTAATGTCTTTAATGCTATTTACTACAAGTTCATTTGAATTTTAATCTTTCATTCTAGCTTTCACCATTAATGTTTTCAAGTTTGTCATTTTCAAGCTTGAAGATGGGTATTAAATGCACTTTCCTATAGCTTGTGTTTTCTTGCATTAACTTAGCTCCATTCTTCCCTTCTCTAAAATGTCTTTCCATTACATTATTGTCTTTGCCTTAAGCATGAGTAGCTAAGCTTTTAAGTTGGCTAATTTAAGGGAGACCTCCTCTTAAGTATGCCATTTTAACTAATTTTCTTTCCTTCTTGTAGTGGACGTTGATTTGGTTTGACTAGGTTGAGTGTGGACGTGAGTGTGAATCTTCGATATCCCGTAGACTTGTCACGGGTTATGCTTGGATCCTCACTTCCATCTCGTCCCTTGTTTTCCATGAATCAATCAAATATCTTGACACCATCAGAGGAAGGTTTTGAGTTGACTTGGCATTCCCATTGGAATGAACCCTTCGGATTAGCCAACACTTGTTTTCCATTTTAATTCCATCAAAAGACAAACGCAAATCACCAAACTCAAACCATCAAAAGATTTTTACACTTTTCTCTTTTTCACCAAAATCACCTTCAACGCGATTCACCTCCTTCCCTGAGGAGACAACCTTAGAATACTTTTCCAAGTTAAACACAACACTCAAAAGACTCCTTGCGCTTGGGGAGCACTTTTGTGCATACACACACACACACACACATTTCATTCATCCCACAACATTGAGGGATGATGTCTAGAGATTAGGGAATACAACGGAATTAGCCAAGCATTTTTGATAGATGCCAATATTTGGGTAGTGTGACCTGAAGGAACATGATGCCCCTCTCCCCTATACTTGTTATAGAACTATTTGATTGTTGGGGCATCAACTTCATGGGTCCTTTCTCTATGTCGTTCGGTTATCTGTACATTCTACTAGCAGTGGACTACGTGTCCAATTGGGTGGAGGTTATCCCAACCAAGACCAATGACCACTGGGTCGTGGTCAAATTCTTGAAAGAAAACATCTTTTTGAGGTTCGGGATACCTCGTGCAATGATAAGCGGCAGTGGGCCGCATTTCTATAATAGACCATTTGCATCGTTGATGCATAAATATGGTGTCACACATAAGGTATCCACTGCATACCACCCACAAACTAATGACCAAGCTAAGTTGGCCAATAGGGAGATAAAAAATATTTTAGAAAAGATGGTGAACCCAATTAGGAAATATTGGTCATTTCGTTGACCGATGCCCTATGGGCCTACTGCACTGCCTACAAGACTGTCTTAGGCATGTCTCCCTACTAGCTCGTCTATGGAAAGGCTTGCCATTTGTCAGTCAAAATGGAACACAAGGCCTATTGGGCCATTAAGACTTTGAACTACAATTTGAGAACGGCCGGAAAGCATAGGAAGCTAGAATTGAATGAATTAGAAGAGATTCAAAGAGATGCTTATGAGAGCTCAAAACTTTCAAAAGAGCAGGCTAAGATCTTTCATGAAAAATCCATTGTACGAAAGTCATTCGAGCCTGACCAAAAAGTGCTCTTATACAACTCTCGTCTCTCAATTTTTCAAGGCAAACTCTGATACCGTTGGGATGACCCCTATCTTTTCAAGGTGGCCAACCCCAATGGAGCCGTGGAAGTCACAAATCCCAAGAATGGCCAGACATTCAAGGTTAATGGCCAAAGACTTAAGCCATTTTTCGAGGGTTTTGAAGGACTAGGAGTGGAGGAGGATTTAATGAATCCAGTTTATTCGGACTTGTTGGAAGAATAATTGTTCTTAGGATTCTTGGTGTACAGTTGCTTTTATTTATTTTAACTATTTATGTACTTACTTTATCTGTTCGTATAGTGTTGTTTTCTTAGTTTCAGATGTTGGTGTTTTTGTCAAAAGCTCAAGTGCGAGGTGCTCTCTAACCCTACTCATCTTTTCAACAGTCCTTCATTGCATATCATATTTTTTTTGTTGCATTGAGGAAAATGCATGAAATAAGTTTGGGGGGGGGGGGTGAGATGCAACATTTGTATGATACACCAATGGTTGTAAAAATTTCTTGTAGATAATATTAATTTTTGTGGTGAATATTCACCTTTCACATTTCATACAGATTGTTGTTCACAATAGTTCAAATTATGTGAAAAAATTGAAAATTTTTGTGAAAATATTTGAATGTTGATCTGTATTCCCTTATTATGAGTGTTATGAGTTGCTAATACGTTGATCTTTGTTTTGAATTTGGTATACATGAGCATATTATAGAGATTCATCCTATACTTGAGTATCACATATGAGTTTGCTTTTAAACTCAACTTTAATGGCACCTTGAATGAGTAATTTTGGCACTTTACGGATTAATTTCACATTTTAGTGCTTGACATGAGTAGTAGAGATGAGTAAGAGCCCATGAGAGCTTTAGTGTCAATCCTTATTTGGAGGGGACTTACATTTACTCAAGGAATAATTCTTCAATTTCAAATTTGTTCAATAGTCTCATTGTGGTTGTTTTGGGCTAGGTGCGTCTGTATAGCTGATTGACTTGTCTTGAAATGCATAATGCTCCTCCATGCTTATCTAGAGGTGATCTTAGGCCATCTTTTTTTTTTTTTTTGAATATTTTGAGCCTTAGCTTTTTTTTGAGAAAATAGTATCCCTAGTGTCGTGATTGAGCCTTGATTGAAATTCGTTTCTATGCCACACATTAAACCAAGCTAGTGAAAATGAAAAATATCTACCTTACCTTGGTTGTTCCTAGAGCTGATTATGAGTGATTGTAAAACAAAAGGAGGTATGGTATGGAAGCTCTAACAAGATGATGTTGAAACTCAAGGAGTTGAATGGAAAAAGAATAAAAATCCAAGAAAAGAAAGAAAAGGGGTGAAAAGAAGAAATATTGATCAAAAGAAAAGGAAACTGTTAAGGAAAAGAAAGAAAAGAAACATAGAGTGTGGTAATGGTGTAAGAATAAAAATCCCATGAAAAGTGAGATGTTTTTGAAATAAAAGACTTTCACTCGGAACAACCCTCTTTGTTACCCTATATCCGTCATTTCATTTGCCTCAATATCACCCCAAGGCCCCATTATAACCCTTGAAGTCCTAATTGACCTTGAGAAGCATGAGAGATGCATACTTTTAAAGAGAAAGAGAAGTTGGTTTGCTATATAGTGCCCTAGCGTCCCTTTCATGAGATTATACCAAGCCAATACAAGCATAATGAGATTATTGAATAAACTTGAATTTGAAAAATTGTTCCTTGAGTAAATGTAAGTTCCCTCCAAAAAGAATTGGCACTAAAGCTCTCATGGGTCCTTACTTATCTCCACTATTCATATCAAGCCTAAAATATGAATCCAATCCGTAAATTGCTAAAATTACAAATTCAGGGAGCACGTACAGTTGAGTTCAAAAGCAGATACATATGTGATACTTACGCATAGGATGAATTTCTATAATGTGCTCATTTGCTCAAAGTTCAATACAAAGATCAACATATTATCAAACCCATAACACTTAAATAAGGGAATACAGATCAACATTCAGGTATTTTTCACAAAAAATTTCAAAATTTTCACAGAACTTGCAACTATTGTGAACAAAAATTTGTATGATATGTGAAAGGTGAATTTCACCACAAAAATTGGTATTATCAACAAAAATTTCTGCAAAACATTAGTGTATCATACAAATGGTGCACCTCACCCCTCCCCAACTTGATTCAAACATTGTCCTNTGTTAAGGGTTTTGCTAGCATAGTATATTACATAAGGTCTCTTTTGTCCTCCCTTTGACCAAGCATTGTGTCGACTGTGTAATCACTTGCATCGCACATAAGCTCAAATGGTATATCCTACTTGGGNTGCAAAACATTAGTGTATCATACAAATGGTGCACCTCACCCCTCCCCAACTTGATTCAAACATTGTCCTCAATGCAACAAAAAAAAAATGATATGCAATGAAGGACTGTGAAAAGATGAGTAAGGTTAGAGAACACTTCGCACTTGATCTTTTGACAAAAACACCAATATTTGCAACTAAGAAAACAACACTATACGAAAAGATAAAGTAAGTAACATGAAGAGTTAAAGTAAATAAAAATGACTGTACACTAAAAAACATAAGAACAATTATTTCTCCAACAATTCCAGATAAATCGGATCCACCAATTCTTCCTCCACTCCTTGTCCTTCAAAACCCTCGAAAAATGACTTTAAGTCTTTGACCATTAACCTTGAATGTCCTGCCATCATCGAAGTTTGTGACTTCTATGGCTCCATTGGGGTAGGCCACCTTAACAAGATAGAGGTCATCCCAACGAGATTAAAGTTTTCCTTGAAAGACCGAGAGATGAGAGTTTTATAAGAGCACTCTTTGCCCGGGCTCAAATAACTTCCTCACAATGGATTTGTCATGAAAGACCTTAGCCCGCTCTTTTGAAATTTTAGAGCTCTCATACGCATCTCTTCGAATCTCTTCAAATTCATTCATTTCAAGCTTTCTATTTTCCCCAGCCATTCTCATGTTGAAGTTCAAGGTTTTTATGGCCCAGTAGGCTTTATATTCCATTTCAACCGGTAAATGGCAAGCCTTTCCATAGACGAGCCAATAGGGAGACATGCCTAGAATTGTCTTATAAGCTGTACGGTAGGCCCAAAGGGCATTGGTCAACCTAAATGACCAATCCTTCCTATTGGGATTCACCATTTTCTCTAGGATATTTTTAATCTCCCTATTGGCCAACTCAGCTTGGCCATTGGTTTGTGGGTGGTATGCGGTGGACACCTTATGTGTGACGCCATATTTATGCATAAGAGATGCAAATGGCCTATTAAAGAAACGTGAACCACCGTCGCTTATCACAGCACGAGGCATCCCAAATCGCGAAAAGATGTTCTCTTTTAAGAACTTGACTACGACCTAGTGGTCATTAGTCTTGGTCGGGATAGCCTCCACCCATTTGAACACGTAGTCCACTGCTAGTAGAATGTATAAGTAGCCAAATGACATGGGGAAGGGACCCATAAAGTCAATGTCCCAACAATCGAATATCTCTATAACAAGTACAAGGGAGAGGGGCATCATGTTCCTTTGGGTCACACTATCCAAATGTTGGCACCTATCGCATTGTTTACAAAATGAAACACAAGATTTGTTAAGCGAGGGCCAGTAAAAACCTGATTGTAAAATTTTTGCCGAAGTCTTCTTGGAAGAGAAGTGGCCACCACATGCTTCCGAGTTGCAAAATGCAAGGATATCCCGCTACTCATTTTCTGGTATTCATCTCCGTTTGACTTGGTTAGGAAAATAATTGAACAGGTACGGGTTGTCGAAGTAAAAGTACTTCACATCCGCCATAAACCTTCTTCTATCCTTAGGCCCCCAATGCGATGGTATTTCCCCTGTAGCAAGATAATTACATATGTCAGCATACCAAGGAAAAATAGAATGAATAGAAAGTAAATACTCATTAGGAAAAGAGTCAGGGAGAGAAATGTGCTCATCAGCATCTTGCACCACAAGTCGGGATAAATGGTCTGCCACTACGTTCTCAACTCTCTTTTTGTTGTTGATCGTCAAATTGAATTCTTATAGGAGGAGTATCCACCTAATGATTCTTGGTTTTGCATCCTGCTTAGACAACAAATACTTCAAAGCAAAGTGATCGATATAGGCTACAATAGGTGAACCAATAATGTAGGATCAAAATTTATCCAATGCAAATACTACTGCTAGAAATTCCTTTTCTGTGGTTGTATAATTCATTTGTGCCTTGTTAAGGGTTTTGCTAGCATAGTATATTACATAAGGTCTCTTTTGTCCTCCCTTTGACCAAGCATTGTGTCGACTGTGTAATCACTTGCATCGCACATAAGCTCAAATGGTATATCCTACTTGGGTGGTCGCATGATTGGAGGTGAAATGAACATGTTCTTTAATTTTTTAAAGGATGCCTCACAATCATCTGACCAAACAAATGGGACATCTTTTGAAATTAAATTGGTTAAAGGTTGGGCCAATGCACTAAAGTCTTTAATGAAACGACGATAAAAGTCGGCATGACCAAGAAACAACCTGATATCCTTGATGACCTCTGGCATGGGGAGGTTGGAGATTGCTTCCACCTTTGATTTGTCGACTTTGATCCCCTTTGTTGAGACAATGTGCCTGAGTACAATTCCTTAGGTCACCATGAAGTGACACTTCTCCCAATTGAGGACCAAGTTCTTATCTTCACATATCTCAAGAACTTTCTCCAAATTCTCCAAGCATCCTTCAAATGAATCCCCAAACACCGAGAAATCATCCATAAATACCTCCACTATCTTCTCCACCATATCACTAAACATCCTCATCATTCAACGTTAAAAGGTCTCTGGGGCATTACACAACCTTAAAGGCATACGTCGATAGGCAAATGTACCATAGGGGCAAGTGAAAGTGATCTTCTCTTGATCTTCCAATGCGATCTCGATTTGATTGTAGCCAGAGTATCCATCCAAGAAGTAATAAAACAAATGTTCAGCTACTCTCTCCAATACTTGGTCAAGGAATGGCAAAGGAAAGTGATTCTTTCTTGTGCACAAGTTGAGCTTTCAGTAATCAATACATACTCTCCATCCTGTGATCACCCTTGTTGGAATAAACTCATTCTCCTTATTTGCCACCACGGTGAATCCTGATTTCTTGGGTACTACTTGCGTGGGGCTAACCCACTTACTATTGACAATTAGAAAAATGATGCCCACATCAAGTAGCTTTAATACCTCGTCTCTCACCATATCCTTCATGATTGGGTTCAACTTTCTTTATGGTTGTTGAGACAGCTTGGAGTCTTCCTCATGGTAGATGCGGTGTGTAAAAATGGGGGGGCTTATCCCTTTGATGTCGGCAATTGTCCACTCAATAGCTCCCTTATGCCTCCTCAACACTTTTAAGAGATCCTCTTCTTGCTTTGTCTCCAATGTTGAGCTAATCACCATTGGAAAGGTTTTTTCATCCCTAAGATATGCATACTTGAGATGGGATGGTAATGACTTCAACTCCAAGTTGGGTTTTTGCTCAATCGATGGAAAATCTTCTTGTCTTGATATGGAAGCTTCTCAAATGTAGGGGTCCATTTTTCTACCCCTTCCAAGCTCTCCAACTCCTCTTGCACATCAACCTCCTCTATATCAACATCCTCCTCCTTTCCTAGCTTGAATGTGCTCATTAGTTCCAAGTGTTCCTCCACGAAAGTGTCGATCCGGTTGATCTCATGTGCCTCTTCATCATCCCTCGGTTGTTTAGACAAGTTAAAAACATTGAGGTTCATAGCCATGTTCCTAAATGTCAGCTTCATAAGACCATTCCTGCAATTAATCATAGCATTAGATGTAGCAAGAATAGGTCTACCAAGTATGACAAGGATTTGGGAGCTAAGATTTGCAACTGGGTAAGTGCCAAGCACAATAAAATCAATAGGGAAGTAAAATTTATCAACTTGAACTCAAACATCTTCAACTACTCCCCTCGGTGTTCTGAAGCTACAATCTGCCAACTGAAAAGTGATTGGAGTTGGCTTCAACTCTTCAAGTTGGTGTTGTTGATACACCAAGTACGGTAAGATGTTGGCACTTGGTCCCAAGTCAAGGAGAGCTTGCTCCACCTGGCAATTCCCTATTGTGATGGCAATGATAGGGCATCTAGGGTCCTTGAACTTTGGTGGGGTGTTGGTCCTCAAGATTGAGCTCACTTGCTCAGTGAGGAATGTCTTCTTGTGCNCGTTAAGGGTTTTGCTAGCATAGTATATTACATAAGGTCTCTTTTGTCCTCCCTTTGACCAAGCATTGCGTCGACTGTGTAATCACTTGCATCGCACATAAGCTCAAATGGTATATCCTACTTGGGTGGTCGCATGATTGGAGGTGAAATGAACATGTTCTTTAATTTTTTAAAGGATGCCTCACAATCATCTGACCAAACAAATGGGACATCTTTTGAAATTAAATTGGTTAAAGGTTGGGCCAATGCACTAAAGTCTTTAATGAAACGACGATAAAAGTCGGCATGACCAAGAAACAACCTGATATCCTTGATGACCTCTGGCATGGGGAGGTTGGAGATTGCTTCCACCTTTGATTTGTCGACTTTGATCCCCTTTGTTGAGACAATGTGCCTGAGTACAATTCCTTAGGTCACCATGAAGTGACACTTCTCCCAATTGAGGACCAAGTTCTTATCTTCACATATCTCAAGAACTTTCTCCAAATTCTCCAAGCATCCTTCAAATGAATCCCCAAACACCGAGAAATCATCCATAAATACCTCCACTATCTTCTCCACCATATCACTAAACATCCTCATCATTCAACGTTAAAAGGTCTCTGGGGCATTACACAACCTTAAAGGCATACGTCGATAGGCAAATGTACCATAGGGGCAAGTGAAAGTGATCTTCTCTTGATCTTCCAATGCGATCTCGATTTGATTGTAGCCAGAGTATCCATCCAAGAAGTAATAAAACAAATGTTCAGCTACTCTCTCCAATACTTGGTCAAGGAATGGCAAAGGAAAGTGATTCTTTCTTGTGCACAAGTTGAGCTTTCAGTAATCAATACATACTCTCCATCCTGTGATCACCCTTGTTGGAATAAACTCATTCTCCTTATTTGCCACCACGGTGAATCCTGATTTCTTGGGTACTACTTGCGTGGGGCTAACCCACTTACTATTGACAATTAGAAAAATGATGCCCACATCAAGTAGCTTTAATACCTCGTCTCTCACCATATCCTTCATGATTGGGTTCAACTTTCTTTATGGTTGTTGAGACAGCTTGGAGTCTTCCTCATGGTAGATGCGGTGTGTAAAAATGGGGGGGCTTATCCCTTTGATGTCGGCAATTGTCCACTCAATAGCTCCCTTATGCCTCCTCAACACTTTTAAGAGATCCTCTTCTTGCTTTGTCTCCAATGTTGAGCTAATCACCATTGGAAAGGTTTTTTCATCCCTAAGATATGCATACTTGAGATGGGATGGTAATGACTTCAACTCCAAGTTGGGTTTTTGCTCAATCGATGGAAAATCTTCTTGTCTTGATATGGAAGCTTCTCAAATGTAGGGGTCCATTTTTCTACCCCTTCCAAGCTCTCCAACTCCTCTTGCACATCAACCTCCTCTATATCAACATCCTCCTCCTTTCCTAGCTTGAATGTGCTCATTAGTTCCAAGTGTTCCTCCACGAAAGTGTCGATCCGGTTGATCTCATGTGCCTCTTCATCATCCCTCGGTTGTTTAGACAATTTAAAAACATTGAGGTTCATAGCCATGTTCCTAAATGTCAGCTTCATAAGACCATTCCTGCAATTAATCATAGCATTAGATGTAGCAAGAATAGGTCTACCAAGTATGACAAGGATTTGGGAGCTAAGATTTGCAACTGGGTAAGTGCCAAGCACAATAAAATCAATAGGGAAGTAAAATTTATCAACTTGAACTCAAACATCTTCAACTACTCCCCTCGGTGTTCTGAAGCTACAATCTGCCAACTGAAAAGTGATTGGAGTTGGCTTCAACTCTTCAAGTTGGTGTTGTTGATACACCAAGTACGGTAAGATGTTGGCACTTGGTCCCAAGTCAAGGAGAGCTTGCTCCACCTGGCAATTCCCTATTGTGATGGCAATGATAGGGCATCTAGGGTCCTTGAACTTTGGTGGGGTGTTGGTCCTCAAGATTGAGCTCACTTGCTCAGTGAGGAATGTCTTCTTGTGCACATTTAGCCTTCTCTTCACCATACATAAATCCTTCAAAATCTTGGCACAAGAAAGGATTTGTTTTATGGCATCAAGGAGTGGAATGTTGATTTTCACCTGCTTGAACATCTCAATTATATCAGAATAATTAGCCACCTTGATGGGTGGCTTCAAACGATTGGGAAAAGGGGCAGGAATGGGGGATGCATGCACAATTTCATCAACATTTTTTTTTTCACTCACTTCACTTTTTTTCTTCTCACTCACCTCACTCTTTTTCTTCTCACTCACCTCACCCCCCCCTCAGTGTCATCCTTAGTGTCTTTCTTTAATGTCAATGTGGCATTGGGAGAGACTTTTGGCACAATGTTCTTGTCAATTGGTTTGCCACTTTGAAGGGTGGTGCCCACCTTGAGTTGCTCACAACTCTCTNCTCAGTGTCATCCTTAGTGTCTTTCTTTAATGGCAATGTGGCATTGGGAGAGACTTTTGGCACAATGTTCTTATCAATTGGTTTGCCACTTTGAAGGGTGGTGCCCACCTTGAGTTGCTCACAACTCTCTTTGGTGGGCTCGGACGACTCAATGACATGTTGGAATTTAGGGTTCTCTTGGGGTTGAGCAAGGAATTTTCCCTTCTCTTGTTGTGATGTCCCTATGGCATTGGTCAGTTTTGTGAGTTGAGCTGAAATGTTATTGTTGAAGGCAGTTTGGCTTTGGATGAAATTATACACCACGTCCTCTAAATTCCTATTATGGTGAGGTTGGTAGGTGGGAGGATTGGATGGTCCTTGTTGACCATAACTTTGTGGAGGTGGACTTTGGGAGAAATTTTATGGAGATGGGTTCGGTGAATATCCTTGTGGATTGGACTGGGGGTATTGAGAGTTAGACGCTTGACCTTGACCTTGATATTGACTTTGGTATTGACTTTTCTTAGGAGGCATGGGAGGTGTATAAGTGTTAGACCCATGAGAAGTGGGATTCTCATTTCTCCAACTAAATTTTGGGTGATTGCTCCAACCCGAATTGTAAGTGTTTGAATTTGGAGAGAATGATTACCTCATTTGGTTAAATGCATTGACTTGCTCGTGGTACACTTCCTTAGGTGCCGGAATGTTAGGGCACTCCGATATGGAATGCTCCACACTCTCACAAATTGAGCAAGACTCCACGGTCTTTGAAACATTGGACACCTTGTGTCTCCTATTTACCTCAAGACTATCCACCTTCCCAGACAACTTGGCAATTTTGGAAAGCAAGTCTTCCCGGTATCTCAAATCATACATCCCTCCCCCAAGTGCTTTATTACTAGCCTGAGGAAAAGACCTTGGTGCATCAGTGGGATCTGTAATGTCCCAAGATTGTGCACTTTGGGCCAATGTACTAAAGTATTCTAGGGCCTCATTGGAGTCCTTGTTTAAGAACTCACCATTGCACATCATGCCAATGAATTGGCGATGACCCAATGTAATTCCTTCATAGAAGAAATCACTAATTGCCACGATTCAAAATCATGATGTGGAATTGATTGTAGTAACTCCTTGTAGTGATCCCAACAGTTGTAAAATTACTTATTGGGATTTTCTGAAAAGTTTTGAATTTTTTTTTAAGAACGGTGAATTTGTTCAAAAACTCAAAAATCATTTGAGCCCAAGAAGTTATGGATCAAGGCAGCAAGGAATTCAACCACGTTTTTGCTTTGTCCTTAAGGGAAAAGAGAAATAATTTCAAATGAGCTATGTCTTCCATAGCATCATTAGTGTTGAAGGTTGTAACTATATCCCCAAATTCTTTGATATACAAATAAGGATTCTCCATTTCAATTTTGTGGAATGTAGGGAGTAGTTGCAACATTCCCGACTTAACTAGGAAGGTATGAGCTTGGACTAGTAGGAGAATGCATGAGGGAGTGGGGCTTCGAGTTGGTTGAAGGTAATCCCTTATTGACCTCGCTGGAGGATCAAGTTGGATGTTGTTTCCTTCATTCCTAGGAGGAAAGTGCATTCTCGGGTTTTGGATTATAGGTTCTTGCACTCCACCTCCCCTTGGGACATTCACATTGGCACCCAACTCCTCAAAGTTGTCACTGGCATCCTCGAGTGGGTCTTCATTGATGTTTATATTGGGGCCTAAAGGTTGTCTAATCAATTGATTTTATTTGTCTCGTCCCCACTTACAACACACTATCTACAAATGAAAATATACACAAACAAAAGTATATACAAGGATCAATGAAAATATACATAAACAAAAGTATATACAAGGATCAATGTACCTCAGCCCTTGATGAAAATCACGGGACTTACCTCCGTTGTCTAAAAATCACCTTCTCAATTCAACACTTTACCTTCCCCGGCAACGGCGCTAAAAATGCTTGATTTATTTCCTATTGTTGTATCCTAATCTCCACACATGAACCCTCAATGTGTGTATGGCTTATATGTGTGGGTGAGTGTTACTCTCACTCGGGTTTGATGCAAGAAATGGGAAAACGGGTGTGTGGAATGAAATGTGTGTAGTGCTCTCCACACGTAGAGAGACTTTTGAGGGTCATGTTTTACTTGGAAATCGTATTCCAAGGTCGTCTCCTCAGGGAAGGAAGGGAATTATGTGAAGGTGATTTTGGTGAAAAGGGTCAAGTGTAAAAATCTTTAATGTTTGAGGTTTGTTGGTTTGTGTTCTTGATGAAAATGAAGTGGAAACAAGTGTTGCCTAATCCGAAGAGGTCATTCCAATAGGAAGGTTGATTTGGCATACCCAAGAGGAATTCTTCCTTAGATTAGCCAACTTAAAAGCTTAGCTACTCATATCTAAAGCAAAGACATAAATGTAATGAAGAGACATTGTAAATAAATGAAGATTAGAACTTAGTTTAATGCAAGAAAACATAAACTATGAAGAGAAATATTCAATACCCATTTTAAAACTTAAAATGAAGAAAAACTTCCTGTAACAATGGTGAAATCCAAAATGTAGAACCAAACTTGCAATGTACTAGTAATAAATGACATTCAAAACATTAAATGAAGCTTACACAAGTCTTACAGGAACTACAAGTGAAATGGATGGAAGAAAATGCAAAAAAATAAGCTTTCTCTCTCTAAACTATGTCTTCTTTTCTAGAGTTTTTCTCTCTACTATGCAATGTATATCCATAATGGTGTGTCCAACTTGCAAAAGCATCCATGGAGCTCCCTAGGGTCTGTGTGACAGACCTCCCATCCATAGGAGATTGATTGGATGGATTGGCCAGGCTAGCACTGGCCTAGCCTACACTCCCAGGCTTCACCTCTTATCTCTCTCCTCATTAATGTCCAAGCCTCCAAAGTCCAAGCTAGAGTTGAGGAGGGGATTTCTGTGTGTAAGGAGTGTTAGGGAACAATTGGGAGACCTAATGGTGGGACCCTCAAAGTTGTAGAATCTGGTGTGTTTTAGCAAAACCTACCAGTAGGTTTTACTCCAGTGAGCAAAATTTATTAGTAGATTTGCGGTAGGTGCAGGCCCAGTAGCCAAAACCTACCGATAGGTCCTACTAGTAGGTTTTCACTTGTTTTGCTGAATTCTGGGTTCCTTCACCTTCCAAGCTATCGTCAAGCCTCCTCCTCCTCTCCATTGACCTTAAGCACCATGATAGGGCCTAGCATGCACCATTTAGGTCCTTTTTGTCTGAAAACATACTGAAACTCCGTTAATAGCTCAAAACATTGCAATATCTCTCATTCTCACCACAAAAGCAAGCATAAAAGGGGCAGAAATGTACATAAGATATGCAATATTTTGTGCTAATCATCGAGAATCAACTGGTCTACAAACAAGTGTTTCTACAAGGCATCCAACCATGTTGTTGGTATTCCATTCTTAGTTGAAGCACAATAATGATGAAGATTGAAAGGTAGTCATGAAGATCTAGTTGGAGTACTTGTAAAGGACCAATGAGTCTTCCTATGCCAAGAGTCATCTATGTCATAGAAAAGACTCATTAGTTGTACGTAGTACCTTAGCTTTGCTAGATGCAATCAATCATTCAATAAACAAGTAAGAGATAAAGCATTAAGCATAAATAAAATGCACAAATATAACTTCTGAACAATCTATACATGTCCATCACCTCTTACTAAAGAGTGAATGAGAAACTACTCACTTTTCATGGCTTTGGTAAAGCTAGAAAAGTGAGTGATTCTCATCTATCCAAGTAGAGAAGTTACAAGGAAAAGCACACTATATAAGGAGCTGATCTTCGACGGAGAATGAGTGAATGACGTTCCACCCTTCACGACTTTGGTAAAACTCTAGAAATGGGGAAGAGTTTCACTCTTCTACGGGAAGAAGGAAGCTTAAACAATGGAAGCAAATGAAACTAATAAGGAAAGTAGAAGAAAACTAGTCACTTTTGGAGGGTTTCCTCCTCAACCAAAAGATGATCTATCTCCCTCTATGTCTATCTATCTATAACTAAGTGCAAGTGTATACAAGTCTAAGTCTTAGTCTAAGACTAACTCCTAAGTTCCAGTTCTCTTTGAAGCTCCCATAATGGGAGTATTTATAGGCAAGGAGGAGGGGGCAAGGAAGTGTGAAAGAATTGTACAAGGTCTTCAAAGTCTAAGCGAATGCACCAAGGTCCGAATAGAAAATCAACCACTCTGTAGGCTGTTTGGGGACAATGTTCGAACGTTGTCTCCTGTCTTCCTTGATGGGCGTTCAAACGTTGGATGGAGTTTGAACTTTCTACTCAAGTGGCCTTTGTTCTTCTGTGAGAGTAACTGCAACACGCCATATAACATTGCCCTAGCACTCTTCCAGGGGGTCCTCAAATACTTCAAGCCAACGTTCGAATGTGGAACTCAAGTTCCTCTTTGTTTTTCTTCTTAGAGAATAGCTGCAACACACCATGTAACATCATCTCAATAGTCTGGTCCTCAAATAATTCAAGAAGGCGTTCGAACATGGATTGGCGTTCGAACGTTCATGCCTTGTTTCAAACTTCTCCAATTGTCTTCCAGAACATGTGGGTGTTGCATGAAAGTTTGGTATCCATTGACTTTAGGCACTTGTACAATCTTTCTCCTAAAATGTCATCATTGAACCTCTATCAAAGCATAATTACTCTTAAAAAGGCCATAGTAAGTTGCTAATTTTAACTATTAATCATGTAGGATGCAAATATTCTCTCAATGGTCGAGCATTCTAAACTACCACTTGTTCTCTTTGATTATTATTAGCCTTACATACTTAACTCAAAAGAGTCTGAAGATGCTTGTGATGATGAAGATGAAAGACGAGATTGATTTACAAACCCTACTAATGACTTAACAAACATAAATAAAAAAAATAAGACAAACTATATATACACAACTAGACAACTTCCCTATTCTTTTTAAATTACCGTAACTCCCTAGCAACGGCGCCAAAAGCTTGACATGATTTAAATCATCCATCCAAGTATAAGTTGTCAAATTTTAGTATTACTCGGTTAAGTCCAAGGTCCAACCCACAGGGAGCTATCTATTGGGATTCAAAATAGGAAATTTAAGATTGTCGTGCACATAGTGTGTTTTATAATAGTTTGTGGTGTAAACTTAGAATTATCAAATAAATTACGTTAAATATGCAATATTATGTACTCATCAGCAACTACCCAGAGAAACCAATAGGAGTGTTTTGATGCTCAATTGGACCAATGGGAGAGGAGGAGAACTTAAGACAGTTTAAGCACCATCTGGATGCCACCACCACCATCCCAACAGTGGCAATTCTTTGGATTTTTGCCTTGGAAGCCTCCTTGTTGAACTTGTTGACTCCTTAATTGCAGTTGCCTCCCTTGCTTTGTTTAGCCTCTGCACTTTGATCCTCTTAAACTTTCGTATTTAAGTTTGTAACCTTGTAAAACATACAAACTACACATTAACCCTAATACTTTATAAATTAATCACTTTAACCTAATTTACGCACACAACTAATCCTAAACCCTAATTCATTTACGCATTCTTTTAGGGTTAATTACACCCCCCAACTAAACATTACTAGTCCCTAGTAATAAAAATAAACAAAACAAAACTAAATCACTTCCGTAGATTTCACAATTGAATTTAGCATATTCAACAAGCCATTAAACACTTAGGTGATCCCTAGTGGACGAGTTTTATCCCATGAAGGTTTCCGGTGAAGATACCTACAAACTTCAAAGGTTAGGATTACATAATTCTAATTTTTCACTGATAAAATTAAATTACCATTCTATTCTATTGTCAGGATACTTCCCTCCCCCTGGTCACTGTAAGAGTAACACACATTAACTATAACACTATTCCATATATTTTCAAAAAAGTGTGTGTGTGTGCAGTGATTTCTTTATTTCAAAAACACTTAAGAAATATCACAATCCTTCATTCTTCTCTACAAGAATTAGCTTCAATGTCAATCCTTTCATGGAAATCACTCAACAAAAAAATACACTCAAGTTTTAGTACTATCACTCAAAAATTACATTTGATAAAAATATTGTTATCAAGGCAAAGTAATAGCACATGTAATATCTCGAAAGAAGATTATTTGAATAGAATTGATAATTGGCATAATCTCATAAAGAATATTAACACTGCATCAAACAACATTATCAACACTCTCCCTTTTTAATGAATAGATGGAAATCATACATATACATGCTTCCTGGAATCGAAAATAACTTTATCACAGTTATAACATGGCCAAGGGTATTGGGTTAAAGAAACTACGTCAAAGGTAATCAAAGAGCTATCATTTTCGATTAGTGCTGCACATATCTCTCCTTTTTTCTAAAAATTTTACATATCGTATTTCCCATTTCTCCATTCAATCACATTTTTGAAATTCCTTGGCTATCTTCTTCCTTTGCTTCCTTGCTTCCCTTGTTCTCTTTTGTCCTTTCACCAATTCTTTCTCTTTTCTTTCTTGAACAGCAGTCACCATTTTTTTTTCTTTTCTCCCTTTTCTGTATAATACTTCCTTTAAAAACGGGTGCAAGAAAATTAGATAGCGAGGTTCGGTCAATATATTTTTTTTGTGGCTCAGTTAACTGATGGGTTCAATAAAAGAAATTTCCATTTAGGCTCAATCACATCTTAATGGGGATATAATTTTGCAAAAGAAATGGCTAAGGTTCAAAATAAAATCACAAATGACCTAAGATCATTTTTCAGAATTCATACACCTACGTAATTTGTAGTTACCATTTTAAGGAAAATGCTAACTGTGTTATTCAATGAGTGCTAACCAAAACAAAGTTAATGAGATAATTCAAAGAAATATTACAGCTAAATCGAAACTCTTACTTGAGTAAATGTGAAAAATCTCTCCAATGAAGATTGGCTCAAAATCTGCTCACATGTTTACATCTCCACTATATATGTAAGCTTTATAAAAGAATTTAGTATTTAAAAAGGTTCTAGGAATAAAGAATAAGGCTTGTTAAAATGGTTTGTTCCATCAAGAGCTCTTTAAATGCTAGAATGGTAGGACATTTCCCCGTGGGATGTCCTGACAATGCACAGATTCCACACAACTGATCAATGGGTGACACAACATAAACTTTCTTGATCTTTTTCATCTCTAGAGCATCAAGCTTCCGAGACAAAGTGGACATTCTGGCCCTTAGGTTACCATCCTCTTTTAACACATATTTCCCTCCTTGGGATAAAGATGGCTAGTTTCAACCATATTTGGTGAGACCAAGTCCTACATTTGGTAACTCCCAGAATTGGTATCAAAAAACTCGAATGCCTCATCAGGACTCTTACCCATGACTTCCCATTAGGCCATCATTTCAACAAACTGACGCAGTGCGGACACAAGGGTGTCATCAAAGAAACCAACTAAGGTCCAACTCTCAAATGTATGAAATGGACAAGCTTGGAGAAGATCCTTAAATCGCTCCCAACATTGATATAATTTTTCTCCTTCTTTCGTGAAAAAATTCATGATTTAAAGCCTTAATGCATTAGTGTGATGCATGGGAAAATTTTTATTGAAAAATTTGGTTTGCAAAACTTACCAACTTTGAATGTATTGATCTTTTAAAGAATTTAGCCACTTTTTAGCCTTATCCTTCAAATAGAGATTTAACCTTCCAAGTAGAAAGCATAAACAAAAATGTAGTAGAGAAAATTTCGGCTGAGAAGTGATTAGGGAAGGGCTTCGCTCATTTTCTAACTAAAACTCTTCTTGATCTCTTTCTTTCACTAGAGTGGACTCTTTTGCCTCTTCTTTAGAAATGGTTGGAAAGGGCTGGAAAGGGCTATTTATAGGCACTGGCGAAGTGCTTCAAGGCGGAAGCCACCCAGATAGACCAATAGGAGTGTTTTGTTGCTCAATTGGACCAATGGGAGAGGAGGACTTAAGGTAGTTCAAGCAACATCTGGACGCCGCCATACCATTCAGACGGTGGCAATTCTTTGGATTTTCACCTTGGCGGCCTCCATGCTTGACTTGTTGACTCCTTAATTGCACTTGCCTCCTTTGCTTTGTTTAGTCTCTACACTTTGATCCTCTTAAACTTCCATATTTATGCTTAAAACCCTGCAAAATGTACAAACAACGCATTAACCCTACTGCGTTGTTTGTAGGGGGTGAGTACTAAGCTCTGTAGCAACATTCTCCCAATCTCGAACAAGGTTTAAAAAACATATAAAACAGTTCGGTCTCATTTTTCAAAATAGCATATATAACTTGAAATAAAATAGTGACTATTTATTTTATCTCAAGTGTACACAATCGCAATAATTTAAATGAACAGTAAAAATCAATTTCCCAACAATAAACCATTTACAACCGCAAACCATTTCCCACAAGTTCTTGTAGAGTCCTATACCTCCATAAGCTCTTGTAGGAAACCAATTTCACACAACAACAATAATCGTTCAATAGTGCCATCCCATATTCTCATGTATGTTGGTTGCTTCCCATGAATCTACACAACGACTCTACCTTGTTGATCCAATCATAACCACACAAACCACTTTAGGAAGGGCGTATAATGTCTCTCACGGCATTGACAAATCCTTCCCAGGAAAGGTATACCATCCCTCAGCCTCGAACTTACGTAAACAATAGTGGTTGCTCTCACAAACAGCAAACCACTACAAATGTTAGGAAACTATCTCACCCCCAACTGGAATAGACTAACCTCTAACACTCTACGGCAGTGCTCGAATGTAATTCAAGTCCATCACAACAACCATACAAGGGATGCAATAACAAACATTTTCTTTAAAACACAAGAAAATCTCAAATCCCCAATTCTCACAATTTGTAATACAAGAGAACAATTTATGGAAATAAGCAAGAGATCATGACAACATCATTTTATTACTTAACACAAAGCACTAGGGTTTCAAAGTCAAAAACAAAGGAAGAATCAAGAGGAAAATTCATCTCTTTTGAAAACTAGGGTTTTATGACAAGGAAAGAAATCTCATGGTTATATAACCATAGCTTTGTTTAAAACATGGTAATGATTGCAAAAATCTCAAGGAATTATGATTTCATAGCATATACATATGATTAAGAGTGAAAGAATACATATATACAAGCCCTAACCTCAATGAACAATAATGGAATAAAACCCCTACTTTGATGTTCTTGAAGAAATCTAGGGCTTTAATTCAATCCAAAGTGCAAAGCCCCTTTGATCTTGTGTTTTTCCCTCTCTTTCTTCCTCTCTAAGGTTTTCTAGGGTTAGAAGTGTTGAAATGAGGCTAAATGGGACGTCTTTATGTATTTATAGTGGAAGGAGGGCCTTCGCGACTTAAAATTTTTTGGAATCTGTCGGGATTACCAGTACGGGACTACGCCGTACAGGTATGCGTACCGGTACGATCTGGCTATTGGTCTTCGGCGTACCGGTATGGTCTGGCTATTGGTCTTCGGCGTACCAGTACGCGTACCGGTACACTTTTGCTGAATCTACCTGTTTCTCTATTTTTCATTTCTAATCCATTTCTAATCCTTCCAAGGCCATCAAAAACTTATACAACATACCTTTGCACATCAAATATGGTTGGTACAACTTCTATTACAAACGATTTCATATATTTATCTGGGTTTCCACAATATCATTATGTCTACGTTTATAACTCATATGATTCATTCCTACGCCATTACATATATTAAAATTTCTACACAATTTATTATGATATTACTATAAACATGTAGGGGTTTACAATCCACCCCCCTTAAAGAAANATGCGTTGTTTGTAGGGGTGAGTACTAAGCTCTGTAGCAACATTCTCCCAATCTCGAACAAGGTTTAAAAAACATATAAAAACAGTTCGGTCTCATTTTTCAAAATAGCATATATAACTTGAAATAAAATAGTGACTATTTATTTTATCTCAAGTGTACACAATCGCAATAATTTAAATGAACAGTAAAAATCAATTTCCCAACAATAAACCATTTACAACCGCAAACCATTTCCCACAAGTTCTTGTAGAGTCCTATACCTCCATAAGCTCTTGTAGGAAACCAATTTCACACAACAACAATAATCGTTCAATAGTGTCATCCCATATTCTCATGTATGTTGGTTGCTTCCCATGAATCTACACAACGACTCTACCTCGTTCGCCCAATCATAATCACACAAACCACTTTAGGAAGGGCATATACCGTCTCTCACGGCATTGAAGAATCCTTCCCAAGAAAGGTATACCAACCCTAAACCTCGAACTTACGTGAACAATAGTGGTTGCTCTATGGTAGTGCTCAAATGCAATTCAAGTCCATCACAACAACCATACAAGAGATGCAATTCCAACCAAATTCTCAAATCATAAGTAAATCATAAATCCCTAATTTCATCAATATTTTTCCAATAGAACAATTTAAGAAATTAAGCAAAAGATCATCACAAATACCATTTTATTACTCAATACAAAGCACTAGGGTATCGAAATCAAGAATAAAGGAATAATCAAGAGAAAAATTCATCTCTTTTAAAAACTAGGATTTTATGACAAGAAAAGAAATCTCATGGTTACTAAACATAGCTTTGTTTAAAACATGGTAATGATTGCAAAAATCTCAAGGAATCATGATTTCATAGCATATACATATGATTAAAAGTGGAAACATGCATATACATATGATTAAAAGTGGAAACATACATATACATACATGTCCTAGCCTCAATGAACAAGGATGGGAGGAAACCCCTACCTTGGTGTTCTTGAAAAACTAGAGTTTTGATCTTCTTGAAGTGGAAATTCCCTTTGATCTTGTGTTTTTCTCTTCCTTTCTTCCTCTCTAAGGTTGTCTAGGGTTAGAGATACTAAAATGGGGCTAAAGGAGTTGTCCTTAAGTATTTATAGTGGAAGGAAGGTCGGCTATTCACGACTTAAAAATTCAGATNAGGGGTTTACAATCCACCCCCCTTAAAGAAAGTTTTATCCTCAAAACTTATCTCAAGTAGAAAATAAATGAGGGTACTTCTCTCGCATCTCCAGCTCCGGTTCCTGAGTAGCTTCTTCCACCCTATGATGTTGCCACAAGACCTTCACCAGTTGGGTGACTTTATTGTGAAACACTTTCTCCTTGGTATCGAGAATCTCCACCGGTTGTTCTTCATATGTTGTTCCATCTTGAACTTCAATATCCTCCAAATCTATGACATGCATGGTATCCGATTGACACTTTCTTAACTTCAAAACATGGAACACATCATGCACTCCCAACAGCTGAGCTGGTAACCGTAGTTGATACACCACTTTGCCCACCGTTTTGATCACCTCGAATGGTCTGATANGAAACATGGAACACATCATGCACTCCCAACAGCTGAGCTGGTAACTGTGAAGACCCTGCCCCATTACCGGGACCCTGTCTTCCAAGGGCATTCCTCCCANGATATACCTTGGAGCTAACTTTCCCTTTTTGCCAAATCTCAACACTCCCTTTTTGGGTGAAACCTTGAGGTATACGTAGTCCCCTCTTGGAATTCCAACAGTCTTCGTCTTCGATCCGCATAGCTTTTTTGTCTACTTTGTGTCGTGCTTAGTCTCTCCCAAATGAGATGAATTTTCACCGTAGTCTCCCGAACAATATCTGGCCCAAACAAACTACTCTCTCCAGCTTCTAGCCAACAAGTCGGTGACCTACATGTGTCCTATACAATGCTTCATAAGGTGTCATGCCAATACTAGATTGAAAACTATTATTATATGCGAACTCCACCAACGGCAAATGATCGCTCCAACCTCCCTTGAAGTCCAGCACACAAGCACGCAACATGTCTTCCAAAATCTGTATCACCCTCTCGGATTGGCCATTCGTTTGGGGATAAAATGCGGTGCTAAAGTGTAACTCTTTCCCTATAGCTCATTGTAGACTTTGCCAAAATTATGCCACAAAATGAGAATTACGATCCGACACGATAGAGAGCGAAACTCCATGTAGCCTAACGATCTCACGAATATGCAACTTGCTCAAGGTCTCCAAAGTATCTGTGGTCTTCATACTTAAGAAATGAGCGGACTTGGTAAGTTTATCTACAATGACCCATACGACATTATGACCTCACGAAGTCCGTGAAAAACCCAACACAAAGTCCATAGTGATGTGATCCCACTTCTAATCTAGGATAGGCAAGGACTGTAGTAATCCTCCGGGCTTTTGATGCTCAATTTTCACCTGCTGACACACCGCACACTTTGCAACGTACTTGNGGATAGGCAAGGACTGTAGTAATCCTCCAGGCTTTTGATGCTCAATTTTCACCTGCTGACACACCGCACACTTTGCAACGTACTTGGCCACATCTTGTTTCATCCCTTTCCACCAATATTGACGCTTCATATCTCTATACATCTTCGTGCTACCCAGATGTATGGAAAATTTTGAACGATGACACTCCCCCAACACTTCTTCCCTGACTTGCTCATTGTTTGGTACAGATAGTCTTCCACGAAATTGTAACTCTTCNATCTCTATACATCTTGGTGCTACCCAGATGTATGGAAAATTTTGAACGATGACACTCCCCCAACACTTCTTCCCTGACTTGCTCGTTGTTTGGTACAGATAGTCTTCCACGAAATTGTAACTCTTCATTATGTATAGATCAATTCTCAATAATCTCATCCCTCTCCAATCTACCCCTGATAGCTTCCAACTTGGTATATACTCGTTTCAATTCCATGATCCTTTGTCGGAGAGGATTGGTTGAGCTACAAGATTAAATAAGCATGGTTGATCTCCCTGTCTATCCACCAACCGATCAAACTCCTCCAAAGCAACAATCATCTTCCACCAATGAACAGCAAGAACATTTAGTTCTCCCCGAGACATTCTGCTAAGTGCATCTGCGACTACATTAGCCTTCCCCGGATGGTAGTTGAGTGTGAAATCATAATCTTCTAGATACTCAATCCATCTTTTTTGCCGAAGATTCAAGTCTTTCTGTGTGAAGACATACTTTAGGCTCTTATGATCTGAAAACACTTGGAACCTTTCTCCATAAAGGTAACACTCCACAACTTAAGAGCAAAAACCACAGCGGCAAGCTCTAAGTCATGAGTGGGATAGTTTGCTCATGAATCTTGAGTTGTCTCGAGCCATAAGAAACTANCCTGAAAACACTTGGAACCTTTCTCCATAAAGGTAACACACCACAACTTAAGAGCAAAAACCACAGCGGCAAGCTCTAAGTCATGAGTGGGATAGTTTGCTCATGAATCTTGAGTTGTCTCGAGCCATAAGAAACTACCTTACCTCGTTGCATTAGTACACATCCCAAGCCTTGTAACAAAGCATCGGTGTAAACATCATATCCTTCCCCACTCTTCAGAATAATTAGGACAGGAGCTGTTGTCAACTTCTCCTTCAAGGTGCGAAAGGCTAGTTCACACGCTTGAGTCCACACAAATTTTTCTCNATTGCATTAGTACACATCCCAAGCCTCGTAACAAAGCATCGGTGTAAACATCATATCCTTCCCCACTCTTCAGAATAATTAGGACAGGAGTTGTTGTCAACTTCTCCTTCAAGGTGCGAAAGGCTAGTTCACACGCTTGAGTCCACACAAATTTTTCTCCTTTCTTCGTAAGGTGAGTCATCGGCATTGCAAGTTTTGAGAAACCTTCCACAAACCTCCGGTAGTAGCCTGCTAATCCCAGGAAACTACGTATTTCGATCACGTCCCTCGGTGATTCCCACTTCATCACTGCTTCAATCTTGGTGGGGTCAATAGCTACCCCTTGTTTGGACACAACATGACCAAGGAATTTCACTTTCTTCATCCAAAAATCGCATTTACTCATCTTTGCATACAACTTATGCTCTCTTAGTGTTTGTAGCACAATCGAGAGATGGCGTTCATGTTCCCCTTGGGTCTACGAATAAATCAATATGTCATCAATAAACACAATGACAAACTGATCTAGATACGGCTGGAATATCCTGTGCATCAAATCCATGAAAGCTGTTGGAGCATTAGTCAATCCAAATGACATCACCGTATATTCGAAATGACCATACCGAGTACAAAAAGCTATCTTAGGAATATCCTCCTCCTTAATCCACAATTGATGGTACCCTGTGCAAAGATCAATCTTGGAGTAATACTTAGAACCCCTCAGTTGATCGAACAAATCATCAATTCGTGGCAATGGATATTTATTCTTTACCGTAACCTAATTCAACCTTCGGTAGTCCGTGCATAACCGAAATATTTCATCATGTTTCTTCACAAAAAGGACTGGGGCTCCCCTAGGTGAAGTGCTTAAACGGATAAACCCAATAGCCAAAAGTTGATCCAACTATTTCCTTAGCTCCTTTAACTCCAAAGGTGTCATCTGATATAGAGCAATGGATATGGGTTCGGTTCTCGGATAGAGATCAATCTTGAACTCAATCTCTCTTTGTGGGGGTAACTCGGGTAGTTCATCTGGGAAGACTCCAAAAAATTTGACACAATCAATACCAAGTCGGGTTGGAATTTATCATGATCGTCACCCATTAAGCTGGCCAAGAAACTCAAATTGTTCCCCGCCTTAGCTTTCAAAAATTTACTACCCGTAGTAGGAGATGGATGGGAAGAATTTCGATCATTCATGAAACAGAAAACTACACCTCCTGGTGATTGAAAAGAAATTCATTTACGAAAACAATCCATTACCGCACGGAAGGTAGACAACAAGTTCATCCCAAATATTATGCCATACCCTTTTATGTCTAACGCAATCAAATCTACGATTAATTTTTGTTCCCCAATTCAAAGCACACACCCTTCTAGTATCCAACCGTTCTCCCGCAGGCATGTCAATACTCAAGGCAAGTTCTAGCTTCCCAAAGTCCAATCCCAAACTCAAAGCATATGTAGTGCGTATAAATGAATGGGTAGCACCGGGATCAAATAAAATTCAGGCCCAAGAATTGTAGAGAAGAACAATACCTTCCACAATGGCATTGAAAACATCTTCCTCTGGTTGCACCACAGTGAACACTCTCCCTTAATTGGCGCTGCCTGGGGCCTGAGCTGCTAACGGTCTCTGTTATAGTGGCTTCGGTGGTGGTGGCTTGTTTGCATTTACCTGCCCAGCTATTTAATTGGTTCTTGGTGGAAGTGATGGGCAGTTATTTCTGAAGTGCCTGACACCTCCACATGCAAAGCATTGACGTGGGTCAGTGTCTGCTCTCTCAAGTGCACCTCCAGCTCCTCAGGCTGTTTGAAGTCTTTGTCCGGCCACCTGGTCTAGGCGACGGTATGGTGCCGCCATCTGCCCTCCACTACTGCTAGCACCGGTCCTAACCTCCCCTCCCCTCATGAAGTTATGTCACCTCTGATTGTCCTCGGTGTCTCTCTCCACCAATGTAGCTCTATCAACAAGATCCTCATAGTCCCGGATCTTGAGAGCCATAAGTTTTTCTCTGACGGCAGGCCTCAAGCCTTGCTCAAAGAGTTTAGCCCTCCTGGCCTCTGTGGATATGAACTCTATGGCATAGCGGGATAGCTCATCAAACCTCCTCTGGTAATCGGCCACCATCATGCTTCCCTATCGTAGAGCTAGTAAATCTGCACTCATCTTGTCCCTGACGGATTCAAAAAAGTACTTGTCTTGGAAGATTTGGTCGAACTCCTCCCAAGTAAGTGCATCGGCGTTCCTTCTTCTCTTTACTGAATCCCACCAATGGTCAACCTCCCCCTCAAATAGATATGTTGCCAAGTCGAGCCAAAGATCCTCGGCAACCCCCATACATTCTCGAAGAACAACCATCCTTCAATTTTTGTCCTCGTTGCCCGGTACTTGGGCAAGTGGATGAACCCCACTGTTGTGGTTGTTATTCCCATTTTGTTGTTACATCAAAGTGGTAAGCTCTCTTAAACATTGGTATATGTTGTTCATGGCATCAAGAGGTGGTGGTGGTGATGGGTTTACTTGGCCACCACGACCTCGTCCACATCCACGCCTACCATCCATCCTACACATCAATTCACAATTTAGTTTCATTGATGTCTAAGAAATCCTAAATATCACTTTACTCTAAAGCATAAGACATGTGTAAAATTTATATCAATAATTCATTCAACCTAGTCCTAACCCTCTAGTGGTAATCCATAACCTACAGCTCCCATTTAAGACCTAAAGCCTAGGCTCTGAAACCAAAATCTGTAACGCCCCAAAAACCACCTTGGACGACATTACAATTTAAAACCATTCACATCATGAGAGCAACTAATATAATCCTCAATAAATAAAAATTCATTCATCATATTTAATATTTATAACATCATCCCAAAAGAATATGCCCAACCATGGCAATTACATCCAAAAGAATCAAATTTAAGTTGCAGCGGAATAACCAAAAATATTAGACTCCACCAAGTCTCAAAAGGAATTTCCTAGTCTAGTACCTAGGAGAGTATCACCCTAGACGTCCACCTTGGGATCCACAAGCCCGTTTAGTGGAGCTTCCCAATGTATCGACTCCTCAACTCCGAGCTCCTCGTCTAGACCACAATCTGAAAGAAATATATAGTTTGTAGGGGTGAGCACTAAGCTCTGTAGCAATATTCTCTCAATCTCGAACAAGGTTTAGAAAACATATAAAACAGTTCGGTCTCTTTTTTCAAAATAGCNGGCATTGAAAACATCTTCCTCTGGTTGCACCACAGTGAACACTCTCCCTTAATTGGCGCTGCCTGGGGCCTGAGCTGCTAACGGTCTCTGTTATAGTGGCTTCGGTGGTGGTGGCTTGTTTGCATTTACCTGCCCAGCTATTTAATNTAGTAAAAATCAATTTCCCAATAATAAACCATTTACAACCATAAACCATTTCTCACAAGTTCTTGTAGGGTCCCATACCTCCACAAGCTCTTGTAGGAAACCAATTTCACACAATAACAATAATCGTTTAATAGTGTCATCTCATATTCTCATGTATGTTGGTTGCTTCCCATGAATCTACACAACGACTCTACCTCATTCGCCCAATCATAACCACACAAACCACTTTAAGAAGGGTGTATACTGTCTCCCATGGCATTGATGAATCCTTCCCAAGAAAGGTATACCATCTCTCAGCCTCAAACTTACGTGAACAATAGTGGTTGCTCTCACAAATAACAAACCACTACAAGTGTTAGGAAACCATCTCACCTCCAACTGGGATAGACTAACCTCTAACACTCTACGGCAGTGCTCGAATGTAATTCAAGTCCATCACAACAACCATACAAGNTACCAAAATCTGTAACGCCCCAAAAACCACCTTGGACGACATTACAATTTAAAACCATTCACATCATGAGAGCAACTAATATAATCCTCAATAAATAAAAATTCATTCATCATATTTAATATTTATAACATCATCCCAAAAGAATATGCCCAACCATGGCAATTACATCCAAAAGAATCAAATTTAAGTTGCAGCGGAATAACCAAAAATATTAGACTCCACCAAGTCTCAAAAGGAATTTCCTAGTCTAGTACCTAGGAGAGTATCACCCTAGACGTCCACCTTGGGATCCACAAGCCCGTTTAGTGGAGCTTCCCAATGTATCGACTCCTCAACTCCGAGCTCCTCGTCTAGACCACAATCTGAAAGAAATATATAGTTTGTAGGGGTGAGCACTAAGCTCTGTAGCAATATTCTCTCAATCTCGAACAAGGTTTAGAAAACATATAAAACAGTTCGGTCTCTTTTTTCAAAATAGCATATATAACTTGAAATAAAACAGTGACTATTTATTTGATCTCAAGTGTACGCAATCGCAATAATTTAAATGAATAGTAAAAATCAATTTCCCAATAATAAACCATTTACAACCATAAACCATTTCTCACAAGTTCTTGTAGGGTCCCATACCTCCACAAGCTCTTGTAGGAAACCAATTTCACACAATAACAATAATCGTTTAATAGTGTCATCTCATATTCTCATGTATGTTGGTTGCTTCCCATGAATCTACACAACGACTCTACCTCATTCGCCCAATCATAACCACACAAACCACTTTAAGAAGGGTGTATACTGTCTCCCATGGCATTGATGAATCCTTCCCAGGAAAGGTATACCATCTCTCAGCCTCAAACTTACGTGAACAATAGTGGTTGCTCTCACAAATAACAAACCACTACAAGTGTTAGGAAACCATCTCACCTCCAACTGGGATAGACTAACCTCTAACACTCTACGGCAGTGCTCGAATGTAATTCAAGTCCNAACCAAAATCTGTAACGCCCTAAAAACCACCTTGGACGACATTACAATTTAAAACCATTCACATCATGAGAGCAACTAATATAATCCATCAATAAATAAAAATTCATTCATCATAT
>CAUOFW020002325.1:329008-364794 GCA_963454935.2 Ilex paraguariensis
TACGGCAGTGCTCGAATGTAATTCAAGTCCATCACAACAACCATACAAGGGATGCAATAACAAACATTTTCTTTAAAACACAAGAAAATCCAAAATCCTCAATTCTCACAATTTGTAATACAAGAGAACAATTTAAGGAAATAAGCAAGAGATCATCACAACATCATTTTATTACTCAACACAAAGCACTAGGGTTTCAAAGTCAAAAATGAAGGAAGAATCAAGAGAAAAATCCATCTCTTTTGAAAACTAGGGTTTTATGACAAGGAAAGAAATCTCATGGTTATATAACCATAGCTTTGTTTAAAACATGGTAATGATTGCAAAAATCTCAAGGAATTATGATTTCATAGCATATACATATGATTAAAAGTGAAAGAATACATATATACAGGCCCTAACCTCAATGGACAAGAATGAAAGAAACCCCTACCTTTGTGTTCTTAAAGAAATCTAGGGCTTTAATTCAATCCANAAGTGAAAGAATACATATATACAAGCTCTAACCTCAATGGACAAGAATGGAAGAAAACCCCTACCTTGATGTTTTTGAAGAAATCTAGGACTTTAATTCAATCCAAAGTGCAAAGCCCCTTTGATCTTGTGTTTTTCTCTCTCTTTCTTCCTCTCTAAGGTTTTCTAGGGTTAGAAGTGTTGAAATGAGACTAAATGGGACGTCCTTAGGAATTTATAATGAAAGGAGCGCCGATTGTTTGCGACTTAAAAAATTTTTGGAATCTGTCAGGCGTACCGGTACGTGTACCGATACGGTATGGCTATTGGACTGCGATGTACCGGTATGCGTAANAACTGTTCATGACTTAAAAATTTTTGGAATCTATCGGGCGTACCGGTACGCATACCGGTACGGTCTGGCTATTGGTCTTCAGCATACTGGTACGGTCTGGCTACTTGTCTTCGGCATACCGGTATGCTTTTGCTGAATCTACATGTTTCCTCTATTTTTCATTTCTAATACATTTCTAATCCTTCCAAGGCCATCCCAAACTTATACAACATACCTTTGCACATCAAACATGGTTGGTACAACTTCTATTACAAACGGTTTCATATATTTATCTAGGTTTCCACAATATCATTATTTCTAGGTTTACAACCCATATGATTCATTCCTACGCCATTACATATATTAAAATTTTTACACAATTTATTATGATATTACTATAAACATGTGGGGGTTTACAGTGACACTCGCCCTTCATTATAAGTCGTACACATAATCGGGTTCGTGTGGGAAGCAAGGGAAGTAATCAAGCAATTGACGATCTATAAGCGTCATTTAAGGGATCAGATCGAGCGTCAAAGCTACATCATTCACACTTTAGATGCACCTTCAAGCTTAGAACAAAGGTAATGACCTAGATACCTAAGATGAACCCTTAGTTATTTAANCTGTACACGTAATCGGGTTCGTGTGGGAAGCAAGGGAAGTAATCAAGCAATTGACGATCTATAAGCGTCATTTAAGGGATCAGATCGAGCATCAAAGCTACATCATTCACACTTTAGATGCACCTCCAAGCTTAGAACAAAGGTAATGACCTAGATACCTAAGATGAACCCTTAGTTATTTAATTTAGGAGAATTAGGGTTAATTGGAATTGGAAGCAATTCGTGTATGGTTCATAGGTGTTCTTTAAAGAAAATATTTTCTAATACCATTTTATGTTTTTGAAAACATAGATTGATTCATTATTGACGTCTCTTAAGAAACACCTTTTACTGCTTGAGCAGACAATTTTTGTGCTTAGTTTTATACTTAAAACCAATAGGGACTGAACTATGCTCACTAGCTTTCACTAAAGCAGTCTCTTCATCACTTGAGAAAGTAAAAAAGAAAAATGCCTCAGAGAAGGATAGGACTCACTCTATGAGCTCGCTTGAGCAGTCCCATGACCTCACTATAGCGGTTTGCCTCTCCTAGTCAAGTTTGAAAAATATTTTCATTCCATTGACAATCATCCTCCTACCAATCAAGCGTTCGTTCGCAAATTAGAGTTTTCTTGTTAACCAAGATTACCCTTATTTTGGATCTATAAATATGAATTATCTTTCCTTCAGCTAGGGTAAGCCTCTTGTAAGCATTTTGAGAGAGAAAACTCATATTCTACATAGATAGCTTCCACCATAATCCTAGATCCCTAAGACCTAAGGCTACCACTAGAGATTGTACCCAACCTCATAACTTGGTGTTGAAGATCGTGATTATTTGGACTAAACTCATTGGCGTGTGAATACCGGTAATCGTTGGCGTGCCCATGATTGCTTAAAGCCTAGATGAACAATGTGGCGGGGAGTTTAAGTGAAGCTACACAAGACGTCAAAGGAGGGCTTTTGGAGGAAAGACATATTAAAGGAAGGAAGCATCTAACCAAGGTTTTGGTTGAGGTATAAGACTCTAGTCCTTCTGTATAGACTTTGAGAGTAGTGGATTAGGCTTTGGTGAAGCCTGAGTGGTTCCCTGCAATTTTTCCCGATGAGGGTTTTTTTCATGTCAACAAATTGCTTGTGTTCATCTTGTTTACTTAAATACACACTGGCATTTTTAGAACACACCTGCACTATGTGTTTGTATGAATGATTGATTGACATATTTTCATCCATAGTTGCATTTGGGTTTTGGATTATGGGATCCTCATGAGATTGAGTGTTTGATTGAATTAATTGAATATTAATTAATATCAATTTTCATGGATGTAAGGGATAGTGGTGATTAAAAGGGGTTCCCACTAATTAATTATCCAATCTTTTTGGGAAGAGGTAATTGTGGTAGATTAGGTTTTAATTGGTAATCAATTATGCTTAAAATTGAAAAACCTATTCACCCCCTTTTAGGTAGTGTTGTGTGCCCCATGTGTATAATCTTGAGGGAAGATCCACGTAATTTATCCCAAAAATCGTAGATTCAACAATAGGCCCAAGACCAACAACCCAACATTCAAAAAGAAAGGAAACTACTTTGTTTGTGGGAAACTAGGAAGAGTAACGACAACTTTCTAAATCAAGTGCAAACCTAGTTGAGGCGAATGTTATTGTTGCGGTCATTTCTTAGGTCAACATGGTTGCCAACGTCAAGAACTGGGTGGTAGACTCTAGTGCTACCAGGCACATCTATGGTGTAACAGAAGTGTTTTTACCTAATACACAGCTGTAGGGGAAGGAGAAGAAATTGTTTATTTGAGTGAATCAAGGCCTACTCCTGTTATGGGAAAAGGGTAAGTTCTTCTCAAGCTCATATCCGGAAAGGTCCAATGTCTGAGTGATGTTCTCCATATTCCTAACATTCGTGTGAATCTTGTATCTGTGTCTCTACTAGGAACGGTTGAGGTAAAAATCTCTTTTGATTCTGATAACCTTATAATGACTAAGAATAATGTGTTTGTGGGTGAATGGATATTGCAATCAGGGTCTTTTTGTTCTAAATGTTCTTCAACTTATCAATAGAAATGCTAGTACTTCTGCTTATTTGCTTGACTATATTTGTGATGCCCCAAAATTCAGGGTCCATTCTTAACTTATTGATCACCCATCAACCCACAAAAATAACCATAAGTACCTGCTTGATTGGTTTTACTTACAAGTCCAACTTGAACCCGAATTATGTGCACTTGGCTTTATAGAGATTTGTGAGCGTCACTTTCCCTCGAGTTCGATGCAAGAAATGGGGAAAATTGTGTGGATGAACAAAAATGTGTTTGTGCATGCAAAAATGCTCTCCAAGTGTAGAGAGAGTCTTGCAATGTCGTGTTTTACTGGGAATGGGTATTCCAAGGTTGTCTCCTCAGGGAAGGCGAGGTCAAGTGTTTTTGAAAGTGATTTGTGAAAAGTGAAAGTTGAAAAATCTTGTGATTTGAAGTTTAGTGATTTGTGTGTTGAAAAATATGCAAGTAAAAATAGGGTTGGCTAATCCATAGACTTCATTCCAATGGGTATGTCAAATCAACTCATTTCATTCAATTAATGGTGTCTCGGTGTTTGATTGATTCGTTGGAAGTGAAGGACTAATGTAGTTATGTTGGGTAAAAGCATACTCCGTGACAAGTCTACAGTGTATCAAGACTCAAAACCTTGTCCGCACTCAACCTAGTCAAACCAAACACTTTACACTACGAGGAAGAATGAAAGAGAGTCGATTTTACATACCCAAGAGGAAATTCCTCTTGGATTAGCCAACTAAAAGTTTTAGCTACTCATGATAAAGGCAAGAACAAATATTAAAGATAAAAATTATGGTAACGAAATCAAACATAGATGTGCATTAATGTAAGAAGTTTAAACTACAAAAGAAATAGCATTCATACACAAAATGTAAATCTTAAAGAGAAAATATCCAAATACAAGCAATAGAACTAGTAAACCCAAGTTAAAATAAATACAACTTGAAATAAATGAGACTAAAGTATTAAAAAGAAAGATTACATGTAGATTGAAGCTTACAAGAATGAAAATGGTGAAGAAAAAGCAAGAACCCTAACTTTCTCTCTCTACACTACTCCTAAGCTTAGGTAGCCTCTCTCTCTTTCTAAAAGGTTGATTAGAGCTTGATGGTCTGAAAATGCATGTAGGAACTCTTTATTTTCATCCATCCACCTTTCTCTACCCTTGAGTGTGCTAAGATAGGTTGCTTGTGGGTAGAGGTTGTCTAAAAAACCTTCCAAAGTCAGTCAAAGCATGGTCCTCCCATGCTCTTCTAACCACTCCCTCTCTCTCCCTTCCTTCTCCACTCCCTCATCCTTCAAATCTGAAAATAGGGGTTAGGAGATCATCATTGAGTGTCAGAAATGTCAAAGTATGGATTAGGTGCGAAAAGGTGGGCCCTTGTAGTCGGTGGAGTCGTGTGGAGAACTGTCCGGGCTTTCTGGGCATCTTCTACCAGTAGGTCATAGATCACCTACCAGTAGGTATTTTCTAGAAGGCTTTTCTACCTGTAGGTTTTAAGTCTTCTACCGGTAGGTAGGTCTTGATTGTCTTCTTCCAATAGGTCTTTTCTAGCTTTTGTAAATTTATCATAACTTTGGATCCCACTTTCCGATTAAGCTAAAATTTTGACACAAGATAGAGAAGATCTAGATCAACAACTTTCATGTTTCCACTTTTTTAGATTCGAAGTGGCTCATGGCCAAAAATGGGTAAAACTGAGGTACCGATACCAAATGGTGTGGGCACCAGTACCTATGATACCAGGTACCGATATCTCCTTGATTTCTGTCACTTTAAGCCTCCAAATCCTCATGTAATGTGTTCATGTCTTCACCACTCACCCACACTTAGTTGCAAGGTTCCAAAAGCCATCATTTACCCTTTGATTACCTGCAACATCAAAATTTATACATTATTCATAAATTCAACTAACTCTAAGTAATTAAATGCAAAGTTGAGTCAAAATGCATGTAATGAGGCCGTTAGATATGTGATATTATGTGCTCATCATTACCATACAATTCATTACCACGTCATTACACCTCATTCACAAGGATCATAATCGAAAATAGAATTTGGGCAAAGTCTCCTTTGTATGGGAGCTCTACCCAATATGTAACATGTGCATACAATAATATACGATCATTCCAAGGTCCACATCCTAAGGTATAGGATTAAAATTTAATCATTTACATCATCTCAAGAAAAGAGTTCAAGTTGTGAAGGCTTGGTAATGTTTCATTTAAAATTTAAATTTTTGGGAAGAGGTACCGGTACCTCAGGTATGTGGTACTGGTACTTGAGCTCTCTAAGGAGGCTACTCACCGACTTAAATGCATATGAATTTCACATGCAAGTCATCACATCAAGCATTCATTCAATACATATATCTCATAAATGAATACTGCAATCCCATGTCATGACATGAGATGCAACTCACGCATGCAATGCAAACCTAAACCCTCCACCATCCCCTATAACACATGTCATGTCATGTGTATGCATCCGGGCATTCCAAGCCCCCACCATTGATGTTAGACGTCTAATGACCATTTTAAAAAATCTAGTGTCTTACTTGGGGTAGGTATTTGTGGACTTCCACCAACAGTCACTGACTTGATATGAAATGTGTACACCTAAGTGCAAGTGGTAAAGTTATAGTTATAATTCAGTTAAGTTCAGAGTCAAATCCACAGAGAACTAATGTTGGTGTTTTAAAGTTATAAGTGATAGAGACCAAAGTGACTAGAACCCTTGAGATTTGAAGTTATGATGATGATAGAATTTTCAAAACAAAATATATGATTCTCTTACATGAAAAAATCAACCTTTAGCTCGAGGATCTAGACATGTATTTATTCATCCAATTGTTATATTTGTGCCTTGTAAACAACTCAATTAACCCCTAAGCCAATAGTAAGTTAATTGGAGAATAAAGATGGAAAGTGTGAATCAAAAGCATGGTTCTGATGTCTTTGTAGAGATTTGCAAGAATTGTTTGTGCCAGAACTTAACCGGTCTATAAACAAGCAAGCAATCCTTCAAATCATCCAGCAGATATTAAGTTGTCCCATTTTTAGTTAAAGCATAATGACAATAAAGATTGAAAAGTTGTCATGAAGACCTAACTTGAATACTTGCAAAGAACCAATGAATTCTCCTATGTTAAGAATTAACTTGTCTATAGGAGATTCATGATTGTACAAAGTACTTTTAGCTTTTATAGATGCATTCAATCATTCAATAAACAATGGAAAGATAAATCATTAAGCATAAATTAAATGCACAAATATAACTTCCAAACAATAATATACATGTCCATCACCTCTCACTAAAGAGTGAGTGAGAAACTACTCACTCTTCATGGCTTTGAGAAAGCTAGAAAAGTGAGTGAATCTTATCCCTCCTAGTAGAGGAACTTATAATTGCAAGTTAACGTGTACCAAAAAAATATATGCTTATCTCCAACAAAGAATGAGTAAAACACTACCCACCCTTAAAAGCTACAAGAGAGCTAGAAAAGTGAGAGATGTTCAATCCTCTAAGTGAAGAAAGAAGCTTTACAATGGAAGCTAATGAAACTAATGATGAAAGTAGAAGAAGACTAGTGACTTTTGAAGGGTTTTTTCCACTTCCAAAAAGAGATATCTAAGCAAGTTCCAAGGGATGGTATTTATAGGCAAGGGAGGGAGGTAAAAGATAGACCTAGGTGCTTAAAGTCCAAGCCTATGCCAAAAAATCCGAGTGGAAATCTAATCTGCATGCATTCTGTCAAGGATTGACGTTCAAGCGGTACTTGGCGTTCGAACTTCAAAGCATTTCTTCTTTGAAGTGCATTCAAACGTTATTGGTGTTCGAATGTGGTCATTAATGCAGTCTTGACGTCAACAGTAAGCAGCTTCGTGTCATCTCCCTAGCAATCCCATGGAGATCTTTAATGATTTCCATGTGGCATTCAAACGTGAAAGTGGCATTCAAATGTGGAAGCAAAGTNATTCAAGCGGTACTTGGCGTTCGAACTTCAAAGCATTTCTTCTTTGAAGTGCATTCAAACGTTATTGGTGTTCGATTGTGGTCATTAATGCAGTCTTGACGTCAACAGTAAGCAGCTTCGTGTCATCTCCCTAGCAATCCCATGGAGATCTTCAATGATTTCCATGTGGCATTCAAACGTGAAAGTGGCATTCAAATGTGGAAGCAAAGTCCAGTTGGTCATGCAACTTGTTTCTCCCTTCTTGAGTTCTCTTTTAAAGCACATGTGTATTGCTTGGAAGAGTAACATTATTGTTTTTAAGCCCTTGTACTTCATTTATCCTAAAACATTATCAATTAAACATAATTAAAGCATAATTAATCTCATAAAGGCATAATAAGATGTAACTTTTAATTATGCATCAGTCACCTAACTGACACGACATCTATGGACTTCCATCAACGGTTCTGCATACACTGAAAAACTTTATGGACTCAATACCAATAAGAGTGTGTATCCGAGATTATCGAGTCTTGCACCCGGGGAAGAATATAGCCCTTCTTGCTAGCCCTAACACTTGTTATCAATGTAACCCGTGCGACTCAGTCAAACCTAGGTCCAACTTTCTCGAGCCCACGTATCAACCCACCAAGGATGGTGTTTAATAAAAATCATGCACACACACCCACACTCTTGTTGAATGCCCACGAATGCGATGCTACCCTTGCAAATGCATATGAAATGTACAATTGCAATTCACAATATCATGTTCCTCATATCAAGAGCATATAATGAACATATTCAATAAAGATTCCCAAATTCCTCAAATGTCAATTATATCATAAAGCATATAATAACATTTCATAACATCACTAATCATGTTATACCATTTTCAATCCAAACAAATACTTGGATTCCTAAGCATTTTATTAAACATTTAGTAGGCAAAATATGTAAAAAAAATAAATCCATTTCATGAAATCCAAACTAAACAATCTCACCAAACTCAAATCATGTAAGAATTGGTTTAAACATNAAAAAATAAGTAAAAAAAATAAATCCATTTCATGAAATCCAAACTAAACAATCTCACCAAACTCAAATCATGTAAGAATTGGTTTAAACATACTCTTACACCCATTTTCCATATTTTATCTACACTAGGTATTTGATAAACAAGAGAATTCATCTCTAATCATCCTACTCATTTCATGTACAACCCTAGGTTGAAAATAAACCTAGTTAGAAAAGAAACCCTACCTCTTGTAGCGTTTATCTATAAACCCCCACATGTCTAAACTATCAACAATTTTCTAATTAGTTTCGTTTTGTATTTAACGTCTCCATTTACATCCTAAATCAAAATATAGAATAATAAGTATATTTAGGCTCCAAACAAGTATAGAGGAACCAAGTAGTCCGACAGATTATCTTTCACCAATTTGATCATAACTCTTTGTTAGAAATTCCAAATTGTGAACCGTTATTTTTTTTAGAACCCTAACTCGTATATCTTTCCATCCATATAGGTCACACATACTAGAACTACCTGAGTCAAATCAGTTTATTCTCCGAAGTTGATAAAAAAAATCTGCACTGTGGTGTTCCTTGGATAGTAAAGTGTTGTGCTTTCTTCTTAGACTTGAAGGTGTAAACCCCCACATGTTTATATTAATATAGTAATGTACTTATTTAGTGATTCTTATATATGTAATGACGTAAGAATAAACCATATATATTGAAACCGTAAGAATAAATACTATGGAGGAATAAAATAGTAATTTTAATGTTTTGAGTGTAAATTTTTTTTATTTTTAAAATAAATCATAAAAATAAATGTTTTAGGTTAAAATAATATTAAAAATGAATTTAAAACGTCAAAAAACCTTAGGGTAGTCATATGGATCAAATTTGAGATCTTAGTGGCAAAACAGTAAATTTGAAGAAACCCAAAACAGGCTGTGAACAGTAAAAATCGAGGTTGGCTCTGTTTAAAACACTGATTTCAGCCCCTTTAACCTCATTTCTTTCACTCCACTCTCACCCCACACCTCTTGGAACCCTAGGAGAAGGTAAAAGAAAGGAAGGAGAGGAGAAATGAGGTCTATAGGGCTTGGGCTTTCACTTGAAATTCTTGATTCTAGGTAGGAATTTCTTCTCATTCTCCTACATTGAGGCTATAGTTTATATCTATGTATATTTTGCTTCTAAATCTTAGATATATGTTATGAAATCATTATTTCTTGATACTCTTGCAAATATTATCATGTTTGGAATGAGGTTATGGTTTGATAGCCATGAAATCCTTGAAATTTCAAAACCCTTGTTTCTTTTAAGAAATAGAGATTTTTCTTCTTGATATTCCTTAATTCTTGATTTCAAAACCCTAGTGCTTTGTTTGAACAATAAAAATATATGTTTGATGATCTCTTGCATATTCTTCTTAAATTGTTCTATTGGAATCATATGAGAGAAAATTGGGGATTTTTGAGATTTAATGTGATTTGAGAAATACCTATGGAATTTGGGGGTTTTGAAAATTATGAACTTTTGTTGAGAAATTGTTGGTGATTGTATCTCATGGAGGTGTTTGGATGACCATGGGTGGCCATTGACCGGGTATCGTAGAGTTGGTAGATGTGTATGGTTCTTACTCCGTGTGGGTTTAAACTTTTCCTACCACTCGTAGTAGGGTTGGTGTCTTGCGAGGACCAAACCACTATTAGCTCACGGGTGCCGTGTCAGAGGATTAGTATACTATGTCTGGGTCGGATTCGTTATNTGGTAGATGTGTATGGTTCTTACTCCGTGTGGGTTTAAACTTTTCCTACCACTCGTAGTAGGGTTGGTGCCTTGCGAGGACCAAACCACTATTAGCTCACGGGTGCCGTGTCAGAGGATTAGTATACTATGTCTGGGTCGGATTCGTTATTGCCGGTGCATTAGTATGAGACAATGCATCTGTATGCGCCCTTCCCAAAGTTTGATATCCTTGCGAGGATTTGTGTGTGTGTGGGCCAGGATATTTTCTATGTGTTTATTCATGCGATTATCTTACATCAGACTTGAGATACATTGTGGTTATTGTTTATCGCGTTATCTTTTGGATATGATTATCTTGAAAATTATTGTGGGAATAATTACTCTTTGGAATGGTTATTTATGGTGGGATTGGTTTACTCTTCCACTTAATTATTGTTAATGTATAAACTTGAGATCTTTGAAAATGTCATGTTTTCTTTCAAAATTCACGTATGCTATTTGTGAAATGAGACCGACCATTTTCTACATTTTTCAAACCTTGTTAGAGTTTGGGAGGATTTTCCTATAGAGTTTAGTGCTCACCCCCTACCAATAATGTTTTATTTTCAGATTTCGTGCTAGAGGAAGATCCCGGCGTTGACGAGCCAGAAAATTTGGAGGTTCCACCAGAGGGGAAGCTAGATCCTGAGGTGGACATCTAGAGTTATAGTTTATTTTTGTGCTAGACTAGGGAATTTATTTACGATCATGTATAGTCTAGTATTTTGTTTATTCCGCTGCTAAGTTTGATTATAATTCTTTTGGAATGTAAGTGTCATAGCTTGGCCTATTCTTTTGGGATGATATTGTGGATATTACATGTGGTGAATGAAATTTTATTATTTGATGGGTAAATGGACCCGGTATGGTCAATATTTATTCATATATGGACCCGGTGTGGTCAATGTAGTATAACTGCACAAGTTGTATTTTAGGTAGAGCTCCCCGTACAAAGGAGACTCTGCCCGAATTTTGTTAAATTAAGGATGTTCTTTAATGATGGATTTATTTAGTTGTTCTCATGACATGAATGTTTTTAAATGGTAATGCCATCCAGGGTGATTTTTGGGGCGTTACATTATCCACGTAGGAGAAGTCCCAAGATCCCAAATCAAGCTTCTAAAGCTTTATCCCGAATTTTTCATCTTACAAATTTTGATGAAACTCACGATCTTTGGTATGGACATGTAGCTCTCGTCATGTGGAACAACTTTAGTACTTAGCCCAAATCAATCCGATAGTTGGATCGTAGTAGATCGAAGGAAGAAGGGGAGAGATTTTGGTTTCTCTCTCTCTCTCATTTCCAGAAGTGGGTTGAAGACAATGGGGAGAAAATCTGATTTTTCTCCCTTTTTTACTCTCTTTAAATACTTGGCCTACAATGCATCACACGTCCCTCTTTTGATTGATCCAATTTTGTCCCAAATTAATTAAATCTCGTCTCGTGCTAAATTTAGTACACTTTTATTGAACTAAATTTAAATTATTTTCTCAGCTTTGCGAATAAATTCTAATCGCGCTTATTTAGCCGCGCGATACCCGATCGCATCTTAAAACACAAAAAATCTAACTGTCTCAAATTTGACAAAAATTGACTGCGTAGTTAGATTTCACGAGATGAATCCAACGATGAGATCCATTTTGTCATTCGAGTTCTAGAAAAATTTGAGTTTTTAACCCGTACTATAACAGCTAATTACCGTTTTACCCTTTTTAATAAAAGTTTAATTTTCTCAGGTTTTATAATATTGATTTATGGCATGCTAGACAAAGAAACTCAAACCGTAGCTTTAACCTCTTCAAACCACCACCACCGAGCATGACAACCATTCCAAACACCACCAAACTTCATCTACAACCTCCAAAAACCAATCCTAAACCCAATCCAAACTTCAAACTCGTTTCACTACCCATGAAAACCCAAAAACTTCAAAACAAAAATTATTACCCAAGCAATTATCAAAACAAGTTCTAAGCATCACAAGAATCCTAGCACCCTAATTGGGTTAGATACTTATCCCTTGTTGCTCGAATTCATGCCTACAGAGATTGAATTCTTCAAGCTTCCTATTTCTCTCTCTAACTTCTCGCCTCTCTTTCTCTCACTTTTTATTGATTCTATCCTATCCAACCAACTAGCAGAGATGTTTATAAGCTCCCTAAGCAGCTGGGTGGATTGCATATGGTGGAAGACCTCCAAACACAACCAGCAAGCTGCTTGGAAGTGGATACTATACAATGGTATTTTGGTAAATAACATCAANGCTAGCAGAGATGTTTATAAGCTCCCTAAGCAGCTGGGTGGATTGCATATGGTGGAAGACCTCCAAACACAGCCAGCAAGCTGCTTGGAAGTGGATACTATACAATGGTATTTTGGTAAATAACATCAAATCCAAAAATATTAAATTTAATATTTGTTTAAACACACCCTAGAAAATTATCCATTTAATTTTTGTAATTCAATTAAACCTCTAATTTCGTCCACAACCACACTTTCGCACTCCCTAACCCTCCGAGACATGCTAACCCTATCTCTCATAAACATGCGTTCCAGTTTTGCCTCTCTTTACCAGGAAGACTTCTAACCCAAATCCAACACCCCACACATCATCACAGTCCTCACACAGATTCTTGTCTATCAATTCTTAATCCAACTATCTGATCCTTGAACCCCTAATCGCACACACAAACCTATTTTTGACCCGATTCTCAATCTTCGTACACTAGGCCGTTACAATATGTTCATAGTATATGCTAAACATAGTGTTGCCTATAGATTTATAGTGCTTAAGAGGGATTCACTTGAGCCTAATACAATAATTAAGACTAAGGATGCTAAATTCTTTGAAGATATATTCCCTCTTAAATCTAAGTTAGAGAAAATGCCTTTAATTTCTTATAGTGAAATGGAAAAGGAAACAACTGAAAAATCAGAAATAGAAATGTGAAGAAGTAAGAAACATAGGAAAGACAATAATTATGGAGACAAATATTATCCATTTAGAATAGATAATGATCCATTAAAGTATACTTAGGCTATTGTATCTCCAAACGAGTCATTCTGGAAGGAGGCAATTAATAATGATTGTGGATCTGTTATGAAGAACCATTCTTTGAAATTAGTAAACTTACCTCCTTGTAAATGGATATTTAAAAGGAAACTTAAACATGTTGGATCAATTAATAAATTGAAGGATTGATAGCTAAGGGTTATATACAAAGGAAAGATGTAGACTACTTCAATACTTTTGTTCTTGTGACTAGAGTCTCCTCAATTAGAGTTGTAATTGCATTGGCTTCTATTTACCAACTTGTAATTCATCATATGTATGTAAAAACTACCTTTCTAAATGGAAAACTCGAAGAGGAAATTTTTATGCAACAACCTGAAGGGTATATAACCTAGTCAAGAAAACAAATTTCAAATTAGTAAAATCCTTGTATGGCTTAAAGTAAGCACCTAAATAGTGNAGTTTAGTGCTCACCCCCTACCAATAATGTTTTATTTTCAGATTTCGTGCTAGAGGAAGATCCCGGCGTTGACGAGCCGGGAAATTTGGAGGTTCCACCAGAGGGGAACCTAGATCCTGAGGTGGACATCTAGAGTTATAGTTTATTTTTGTGCTAGACTAGGGAATTTATTTACGATCATGTATAGTCTAGTATTTTGTTTATTCCGCTGCTAAGTTTGATTATAATTCTTTTGGAATGTAAGTGTCATAGCTTGGCCTATTCTTTTGGGATGATATTGTGGATATTACATGTGGTGAATGAAATTTTATTATTTGATGGGTAAATGGACCCGGTATGGTCAATATTTATTCATATATGGACCCGGTGTGGTCAATGTAGTATAACTGCACAAGTTGTGTTTTAGGTAGAGCTCCCCGTACAAAGGAGACTCTGCCCGAATTTTGTTAAATTAAGGATGTTCTTTAATGATGGATTTATTTAGTTGTTCTCATGACATGAATGTTTTTAAATGGTAATGCCATCCAGGGTGATTTTTGGGGCGTTACATTATCCACGTAGGAGAAGTCCCAAGATCCCAAATCAAGCTTCTAAAGCTTTATCCCGAATTTTTCATCTTACAAATTTTGATGAAACTCACGATCTTTGGTATGGACATGTAGCTCTCGTCATGTGGAACAACTTTAGTACTTAGCCCAAATCAATCCGATAGTTGGATCGTAGTAGATCGAAGGAAGAAGGGGAGAGATTTTGGTTTCTCTCTCTCTCTCATTTCCAGAAATGGGTTGAAGACAATGGGGAGAAAATCTGATTTTTCTCCCTTTTTTACTCTCTTTAAATACTTGGCCTACAATGCATCACACGTCCCTCTTTTGATTGATCCAATTTTGTCCCAAATTAATTAAATCTCGTCTCGTGCTAAATTTAGTACACTTTTATTGAACTAAATTTAAATTATTTTCTCAGCTTTGCGAATAAATTCTAATCGCGCTTATTTAGCCGCGCGATACCCGATCGCATCTTAAAACACAAAAAATCTAACTGTCTCAAATTTGACAAAAATTGACTGCGTAGTTAGATTTCACGAGATGAATCCAACGATGAGATCCATTTTGTCATTCGAGTTCTAGAAAAATTTGAGTTTTTAACCCGTACTATAACAGCTAATTACCGTTTTACCCTTTTTAATAAAAGTTTAATTTTCTCAGGTTTTATAATATTGATTTATGGCATGCTAGACAAAGAAACTCAAACCGTAGCTTTAACCTCTTCAAACCACCACCACCGAGCATGACAACCATTCCAAACACCACCAAACTTCATCTACAACCTCCAAAAACCAATCCTAAACNTATGTATGTAAAAACTACCTTTCTAAATGGAAAACTCAAAGAGGAAATTTTTATGCAACAACCTGAAGGGTATATAACCTAGTCAAGAAAAAAAATTTCAAATTAGTAAAATCCTTGTATGGCTTAAAGTAAGCACCTAAATAGTGGCATGATAAATTCGATCAAATATTGATATCTAATGGTTTCTCAATTACTGTTTACATAAATGTGTATATACAAAATCTAGAAATAACAACTACATTATTATAAGCTTATATTTGAATGACATGCTAATATTTGAAACTAATTTGGAAATTATAGAAAACACTAAGAAATTGTTTTCCTCTAATTTTGATATGAAATATTTGGGTGAAACTAATGTAATTTTGGGTGTTAAAATAATTAGAAGAGAAAATGAATTAAGGATATCACAAGGACATAACACTGAAAGAGTCCTTGAGAAATTTGGATGTTGTGATAGCAAACTAGTCACTACACCTTATGATGCTAACACACATTTGAAGANGATGTATGTAAAAACTACCTTTCTAAATGGAAAACTCGAAGAGGAAATTTTTATGCAACAACCTGAAGGGTATATAACCTAGTCAAGAAAACAAATTTCAAATTAGTAAAATCCTTGTATGGCTTAAAGTAAGCACCTAAATAGTGGCATGATAAATTCGATCAAATATTGATATCTAATGGTTTCTCAATTACTGTTTACATAAATGTGTATATACAAAATCTAGAAATAACAACTACATTATTATAAGCTTATATTTGAATGACATGCTAATATTTGAAACTAATTTGGAAATTATAGAAAACACTAAGAAATTGTTTTCCTCTAATTTTGATATGAAATATTTGGGTGAAACTAATGTAATTTTGGGTGTTAAAATAATTAGAAGAGAAAATGAATTAATGATATCACAAGGACATAACACTGAAAGAGTCCTTGAGAAATTTGGATGTTGTGATAGCAAACTAGTCACTACACCTTATGATGCTAACACACATTTGAAGAAAAATAGAGGTGATAGTGTTTGTAAGACCCCGTACAAAATTTAAAAATGGATCACTTGATATTAAGAGTACTTCCAAAAGGATGATAGAAACTTTGAATCATTGTTAAAAGATTGATCATAAAGTTAGAGTTTCGAGAGTATTGATTTTTAAAATGAAGCTGAAAGTTTGGACTAAAAGTTGCCACTATTTGGATGGTGCTAAAAGCCAACATCTATAGTTCTGATCAAAGAGGAGATATTGTGAGTAGGCACCATCAAGACACCAAGCTCACTATCCAAATGGTATGATGAAAATAGGCAGCGATCAAATTTTAGGGCTTGGTTTGTTTTGGATACTATAAATACCCTACGATTGCATTTTAGTGTTCCTACACATGGTTTTCAACCCCAAGAAGCCTAGGGTAGTTTGAGGAGAAGAAAAAGAGGAAGAATAGGACAAAATGTAAAGGATTAACATACGAGGATTGCATCAAAATGTGTAGAATCACAATATCTATAGAGTAAAGGTAGGTTTTTTTCTCAAGTTCACCCATTAATAGTTAGGATTACTTATACGTATATTTTCTCTTCAATTAGAATATATAAGATAGATATACAATGCTTTTCTACTCTTTTTGATAATTTGAATTGTTTCTTGGAAGAATTACATGTTTTACATCACAAATCTCATGTTCTTGATTTCAAAAATCTTAGTTGTTGATTATTATCAATTCTAAGATGTTTCTTGGGGCTATATCTGGCATGATTTCTTGAAGTTATTCCATTTTAACAATTGTGTAACCATGATTCACGATTTTATGTTGGATATGATGGAAATTATCTCTTGTATTGGTGGGTGTGATGAAATTAGGTTACCTTTGACTGAATATCATATTGCATAGGTGCATTTCTTACCTTGAGGGGTTTGAAGGGTCCATATCACTCATAGTGGAATTCTTGGTTCCTTGCGAGGTTCAATAATTCTCACTATTCGCTCATAGGGATCGAGGTTGGGAGCTAGTATACTATTCTTGAGAATGATTCATCTCTATAGATGTGTCGGTATACACCCTTCCTAAAGTGGTGTATCCTTGCAATGATTGAATTGGATGATGGGGGGGTGTATGGGCCTAGATCTTGGATGGGTGTGTATTCATGCTAGTCTACCTAGTACATGAGATATACTTGTGGTTATCAATTATTGTTTGGAGAATTGTTCCTTCTTCTTTATGAACTTTACTGTTAATACCAGAAAATTGAGATCTCATTAATTGTCCTAGGTTTACTTCAAATTATGATATGATACTTTATCAAATGAGACAAACCTATTTTAATTATTTGTGAAACCTTGTTTGGGCTTGAGAAGTAGGTTGGGATGTAGATGTGGATCAGGTTATGCATCTAGACTTAGACGTTTAGAAATGTTCTCTTTATTTTATCATTTCTTCACTCTGATGGATAAGAATAATGTTTTGGAATATTTCTTTTGTTTGTTAGTGGGAAGTTTATTATTTCAATTTTCGATGCAAACCTCAATAGTTTGGAGTTCGTTTGAAATTTTTCTTAGTTAGATGTTGTGAATGATTGACATTGATTTATTTAATATGATTATTTTAGATGCTCTCATGGTTGGATGTTGTATAGATAGTTAATTCCTTTAAATTTAGATTTTGGGGTGTTAAATAGTTGGTATTAGATCGTAGGAATTAGGTCTTACATGGGAGCTATTGGTTATAGGTTAGCTAGTGAGAGTAGTAAATATAAGATGGAAGGAACCTTAGGCTTGAATCTTCTTAGAACTTTGTGCTTATAAGATAATTGTGAGTTGATGCTTAGTTAGGTTATGGATTGTTTATTTATTTGAATTCATGAGTTTTAGCAAGCTTAGGAAAATTGATGAAAATTTTGAGGTGTATGTTAGTTGCCTATCATACCGTTCTGGACTATTTTAGGAAATGGAAGGTGTTTTATTTTCGTTTAGTNTAGCTTAGGAAAATTGATGAAAATTTTGAGGTGTATGTTAGTTGTCTATCATACCGTTCTGGACTATTTTAGGAAATGGAAGGTGTTTTATTTTCGTTTAGTAAAGGATGCTAAGTATGAATCTTTATGATATTTAAAACCCTACAATGTTATGGGAATATAAGATCAAAGTATGTTGAAGTGTGTGAGGCATGACAGAATACGATGAGGTTATTGTTTCAGGTTATGTCAATTTTTTGGTGTTTACAAGATTCTTAGGGTTACCTAAATTTTTGGAAAATAACAAAATTTGGTGATTTCATTTTTCGTATGTAGACAAGGTAAACTAGGGCATCCTTAGGACAATCAATCCATAATACATAAAGGATTATATTAAGTTATTGAAAATACTGAGTTGTTTCATGAAATAACCATGAATAGGTGTCAGTTCTAGGAATAAGGGTAGGAATTATAGTTATACTTCTTAGGAAGATTGGAGGTCATTCTATAATCATGTACTTGATGGTATTGGTATTTGTTTGGAAGTATTAAGGAGAGTTAACTAAGGTTATTTTGGAAGTATAAATTTTTTTCAAAGGTCATAAGTGAAAGACTTATTGAGGATAGTGTATTTAGATAATCTTATTCCATTGTGGGCTTAGNTGGAGAGTTGACTAAGGTTATTTTGGAAGTATAAATTTTTTTCAAAGGTCATATGTGAAAGACTTATTGAGGATAGTGTATTTAGATAATCTTATTCCATTGTGGGCTTAGTTTACTATGCTTAGACTTTATAAAGTTGTTAACAATTGGGAATCACTTGGTTGAGTATGGAGTTGATAGCTGACTTATACTCAACAATCATAATTAGAAATTGAGGTCAAGGTATGAAAACAAACTTAAAGATGTATAATAAAGAAACCTAGAGAGCTTGGTTAATTATTTCCACTTATCCTTTACGCTCAATATTGTTAGACTAAATATTACAGGTGTTCAAAAGTTCAAGGTCAAATACAGGGAACAATTATTGGAATAAGGATGATACCCAAAGTTTGGTGTGAACCTTACTGGGGCATAAGATCTATTAATATGATTGGTGTTGTGTTGTATAGTATAGAGTTTTCTTATGTCTCTTAATACATCATTAAGATAGATTGAATAGGTAGACTATAGGATTATTGTTATGAGTAGTAAACATTATAACCTTGAAAAGGAAATCTTTTATGGTTAGTTGTGATGACAATTGAAAGAATTCAATTTGAGGGATCAATGTCAATACCTATGCAAATTGGATTTAACATGAATGGAAAAATTTAAAACAATTTTTGGGATAAATAACTAAGGTTATCCTACAAACTAGCATATCATTATGATATCACGGATCATGAATGATTGTTAAGGCTATGACGACCAATGTGGTTAAGTTGAAGAACATTAGTTGAATAATTGGGAGTCTAGTTTTGGTTTTAATTAGGTTACAAGAAATCTGGTGGATTGTGATCCTTGAAAGTCTATCTTTACCTTATGGATAGTACAAGAAACATATTTGTAGCAGATTGAATTGGGGGATTTGAAGATTTTAGGTATCATGAGCAGAAAGGAGATGTTAATGAAAGCCACCAATGATTGATTACTTGATATATTGATTCTAGTTCAAAACTAGAGATTGAGAATGAATACTTGGGAGATAGAGAAAATGATTGGTCTTAATCGAGTTGGGGAATAATGTGGAATACTAAGATTGATCTAAAAATAGGAATCTGAATGCTTGTGAGTTATGAAAAGGATTGTAAGACTTAATTATTTTAGATTAGGGATGAGAAACAAATATCTTGTAGATATAATTTGACCTTTAGCCCAAGTATTCTATTGGTTTATTTGATAGAGTCCCATTTGGAGCGAAAAGATGGTTAGTGTATACATATGGAAAGTAATAATCAGAAGATGTGTATGGTTAGGTTTCAATTGTGCACTTTGCTGGAATCTGATCTATCTTCACAAACCCTTCGAATCTTTTGGGTAATTCTTATCTATTGCTAGTTCCAACTATGTTGAATTGGTGTGTTAACTTTGAATTATAATATGTCAGAGTGCGCAGCGAAATATTTGATTATATTTGATATTATTGAGGTTAAACATTAGTTGTCATCACCCATATGAAGTGAGAAGAATAATTGGAATCAATTCCTTGGAGAATGGATGTTTAGTTGACAATTATGATTACTAGGAACATCGTGTTATCCACCTGTCCACNAGGTTAAACATTAGTTGTCATCACCCATATGAAGTGAGAAGAATAATTGGAATCAATTCCTTGGAGAACTGGATGTTTAGTTGACAATTATGATTACTAGGAACATCGTGTTATCCACCTGTCCACCTAGACTTAAGATTCTCCATAGGTTTGATAATTCAAAGAGGAATCTATTGGGGGATATTGTTTTCAAAATAGAAACGAGAGTTTATAGAACTATGGTACGATTCTCTAATTGTTTGGAGTATTGCTAAGGTTAAATATTAGTACCTGACGACATGAGAAGGTTGTGATTTTACATCAATGAGATTAGGATTAATATTATCGAGCTCACTAGTGGAACTTGGGTGAACTACGTTATGCACGACTTAAGACAAAACATGTTAGGAGCCAGGCCATGTTAGGAGCTGTGCAATCTAGGAGTTTATTCTAGAATATTGAATTATGGGGACTATGTAGTTGGGAGTCGAGCTATTACAGATGGTAATGATTGGGAGTTGTCCTTGTTATTGAAAGGATTGGTGAATTCAAAAAACAAGTGGTATTTGATGAGTAGACAATTAAGTTGACAAGCTAGTAACCATAAAATTGAGAATGAAGGTGATAAATGATTGCTTATGAATATAGATAATCATGTGGACTTTAAAAAACTTCTATGATGGTACAAGTTGAAGGGATGGATTTAAAAGTTAGCATATAGAAAATATATTATGCTATAGGATTGATGCTTAAAGAATAAATAGACGTTGAGACATATGGCCAATTGAAGTTAGATGGAATAAGTAGATGATTAAGTTTTGAGGAAAAACTTTCTTTAAGGGACTGAATTGTAAGACCCCGTACAAAATTTAAAGATTGATAACATGATATTAAGAGTACTTCTAAAAGGATGATACAAACTTTGAGTCATTGTTGAAAGATTGATCATAAAATTTGAGTTTTGAGCATATTGATTTTTGAGTTAAATTTAATTTTATATGTGTTTAATCTTGAGGATAGTGGCTAAGTAAGATTTTGAATGTTTTGAGAAACCTTGAGATAGGTAATATGGAGTATATTGGAAGTTTGGAAGAATTCTGGAATTGAAATGCATTTTGGAGAGAATTTGGGTAGAATGGAATCTGACACGATCTCAATATTTGGCTAATAACTTTTTACCCTAATATCTGATTGATCTGATGTTTAGGCAGTAGAAATTAGACTTTAAGGGCTATAAAAGAGTGTTTCATGAAAATTTTCTAAATCGACTTCTAACTAGATCAAAATAAAGCTAGAAGTTTGGATTGAAAGTTGCCACCATCCAGATGGTCCCAAAAACCAACATCTATAGTTCTGATCAAAGAGGAGATACTGTGAGTGTGACACCCCAAAATCCAGGGGTCCATTGATTACCCATCAACCCGTGGAATACCCGTGAATACCGAGTAATTCGATATCACGCCATTATGCTCCATTTACCAGGAACCATAATTTTGACAAAATTCGGGCAGAGTCTCCTTTGTATGGGAAGCTCTATCCAAAACTCAACATGTGCAATCATACAATAAAAAGACCCATCCGAGGTCCAAAATTCAACAATGATCACACCGGGTCCAATTATAAGTAAACATTGGCCACACCGGGTCCNCAAAACTCAACATGTGCAATCATACAATAAAAAGACCCATCCGAGGTCAAAAATTCAACAATGATCACACCGGGTCCAATTATAAGTAAACATTGGCCACACCAGGTCCAATTATCCATATTTATATCAACACATGCAAGGTTAGTTTAATAAGTTCTATTAAATTATTTACAAAAGATTACATGCCCAAAACATTATTTCCACAAATGTTNATTAGTTTAATAATAATCTACATAAGTTCTATTAAATTATTTACAAAAGATTACATGCCCAAAACATTATTTCCACAAATGTTTTACATTAACACAAAATAAAGCCACATTCGGCTTTCTTTAAACATGAGGGTCCAAAGTGGAGCCATCCACCGGTGTATCTCTCTCACCTGAAATGTTTTCCCGTATAGGGTGAGCCAATGCCCAATAAAATAATCCTTACAGAGGCTACTCTCCACCTTAGGTGGATATGTGGTGTGTATAAGCAACAAACAACATTTAACAATCATTCCATACAAGAATATGCATTAAATGTGGAATGTAATCATGTCATGCCATGAAATGAGATGATACTCACTCATGCACTTAAACCCAAGTCATCACCGACTCCCACGACACAATGCAATGCCAAGGTATACTGAATCCGTCAATTGACGAAAAAATCCACCAANTGCACTTAAACCCAAGTCATCACCGACTCCCACGACACAATGCAATGCCAAGGTATACTGAATCCGTCAATTGACGAAAAAATTCACCAAATGATCGTTTGAAATAAATGTTGTTTCATTATAAAACCAAATCATTCATAGGTGTTACTCACTGTATGAGTACTTTGTAAATCAAAATCTTGTGTCTTGTTGGGCAACGGATTTTGGATTTTATACCACCAGTTCTGTACACCATACTACATTTTTCCGGAATTTCACCACAGGAGAGTGTATAACCAAGTCGCCAGGTCTTGCACCCGAAGGGGGAATCTACCCCTTCTTGCTATACCCAACACAAATTTTTCTTTCATGCAACCATGTGACTCATTCGGATTTTCAACCCAACTTTCCCGAGTGCACCCATCAATCACCAAGAATGGTGTTTGATTAACCATGCATACACACTCATAACTCATGCCCATGAATGGGATGTCATGTTTCCGTGCATATTCAATGTGATGCACCATTGCACAACAACATAATGTTCAATATGCTATGAATGACATATGAATAATTTCCAACACATCCATGGTAAATTATATAAATACCATATTTGTCACAATGTCAATATATATCAAAACATGCATATATCAACAAGTACATTTCAATCATATATCATATCATAAGCCTATGATTTCACATTACCACATTATCCAAGCATGTTATAGCATAATCTCATGCAATTAACACACTTTATTTCACAAAGGCATTTTGTCAAACACCTTAAAGGCACTCAAGTCATATATTCACATAACCATTCCAAGTAACCACATAGCTCAAGAAATCATACTAAGTGATTTCTACAAACCACATACCTCAAGAAATCATACTAAGTGATTTCTATAAACCATTTCAAGTAACCACAAATTACAAGAAACAAAACCACTTCAAGATAGAATCTATATTCCATCCATTTCTCTTATCCACCAAAACACCAACCTCATGCAAAGGCTATACAACCCCCACATGCTTAAACCCCTCTCCTATGAACACCATAGGTTAGAATGAACCAAAGTAGGAAAATCCTACCTCTTGAAGCGTAAATGAATACTAGAACCTCCAAGAACACCCCCAAAAGTTCAAGACTTTGATTTCTCTTAAACCTCGCCTTTTGATCTTTGGTGAAAATATTTGTTCTTGGTATCCACGCGTAGCCCTCGTCATGTAGAGCAACTTTAATTCTTGGCTCGAGCGATTCCGACCAACGAATCTTCGGGAAATCGAAGGAGAAGGCTTAAGATTTTTGGTTTTTCCCTCTTTGCTCTCTTTTCTCTCTTAATCTCTGATACATCCGGCCATAGGGGAGGAAAAAACTGATATTTCAGATATTTTACCCCTATTTATAGTTTTAAAGACTTGGCCCTCGTTGCGCCAAGTGTCCTTCTTTGTTCGGGTCCATTTTTTGCTCCGAAACGATTAAATTTCGTACCGATTTAAGTTCAAAATATTTTATATGAACTTTATTTAAAATATTTTTCAAATTTCAAAATTTTTATAAAATTTTCGTTTTTGGGAGTCACTGGACACCCGTCACCTCGAAAAACATGAAAAACCCGACTATTTCAGAATTCGACGAAATTTGTCTGGGTAACTAGATTTCGCGAGACAAATCCAACGGTGAGGTCCGTTTCATCATCCGAGGTCTAGAAAAATACCAGTGTTCAACCCGCACTATAATGGCAAATTACCATTTTACCCTTTTTTTTATAAAAAGTTCAAATTTTCCAGAGTTTTACAAAGAGTCCATAGATTTTAGGCCATTTTGTTTCTTTTTGATAATTGACTCCATGTACTCCAACTTGAAACACATTAATGGAAAACCACAATTTATGTTCAATCTTACCCAGGTTTATTTTGATAATTGCATTATGATTTTTGTATTTTGATTGTTGGGTGAATTATTTACTTAAATGGATTGTTGTATGATATACTTGGTATTTTGTTTTGAAAATAAATCTTGCNTCTCGAATAAGAAAGGATAGTTGGTACGGATGGTGTCCTCACGCTCCCATGTCACCTCCTCTAATCCTCAGTGCTGCCACAGCACCTTCACTAGCCGCACGATCTTGCCTCATAAAACCTGTTCCCGACTATCCATGATGCTCACCGGTCCCTCCTCGAAGGTCCCATCAGCATCAACAACAAGCTCTCCCCAATCCACTACATGAGTCGGATCCGGGGTGTACTTTCAGAGCATAGAGACATGGAATATCGTATGAACACCCGATAGATTAGGTGGTAACGCCAACCGGTAAGTAACTATNGTCTTGCCTCATAAAACCTGTTCCCGACTATCCATGATGCGCACCGGTCCCTCCTCGAAGGTCCCATCAGCATCAACAACAAGCTCTCCCCAATCCACTACATGAGTCGGATCCGGGGTGTATTTTCGGAGCATAGAGACATGAAAAATCGCATGGACACCCGATATATTTGGTGGTAACGCCAACCAATGAGCCACTACACCCACCCTCTCGAGTACCTCGAAGGGCCCGATATACCTCGGCGACAGCTTTCTCCGCTTACCAAACCTGACCACTCCTCTCGTAGGCACACCTTCAAGAAGACATGATCTCCCACCTCAAACTCCAGAGGTCGCCGCCGTCTGTCGACGTAGCACTTCTGTCGGCTCTAAGCCGTGAGAAGACGCTTCCATATCAAGTCCACCTCCTCAGAGGTGTCCCTGACCAAATTCGGACCCAGAGAGGATCTCTCTCCCACCTCCGTCCAACAAACTGGAGAACGGCATGACCTCCCATATAATGCCTCATAGGGAGCCATCTGTATGCTCGCTTGGTAACTGTTATTGTATGCGAACTCTACCAAGGGTAAGTGATCTTCCCAGCTACCCTTGAGATCTAGGACGCATGCCCGTAGCATGTCCTCTAAAGTCTGGATAGTCCTCTCAGACTGCCCTTCCGTCTGGGGATGAAAAACAGTGTTCATCATTAACTGGGTCCCCATGGCTCGCTGAAAACTCTCCCAAAAATGAGCCGTAAACCTAGGATCTCGGTCCGATACAATAGATACAGGCACTCCATACAGCCAGACAATCTCCCGTATATACAACCCGCAGAATTCCTCTAGTGTGAAGGTCATCCGCACCGCTAAAAAGTGTGCCGACTTGGTAAGCCAGTCCACTACCACCCACACTGCATCATGACCCCGTGATGTCCGTGGCAAGTGAGTCACAAAATTCATCGTGACATGTTCCCATTTCCATTCAGCTACCTCCAAAGGCTGGAGTAATCCCGCTGGTCTCTGGTACTCAGCCTTAACCTGCTGACACGCGAGACATCGGCTAACAAAATTTCCAACATCTTTCTTCATCCCGCTCCAATAATATTGGCGACGAAGATCATGGTACATTTTCGTGCCACCTGAATACACAACAAAACGGGAACAATGAAACTCTCTAAGAATCTCTTCTCTGAGCTCCACTGACTGGGGAACCACAATTCTTCCCCTAAACCGAAGACTATCATCCAAGTGAATGGCCCAGCCCTCGTCACCTGTACCTAACCGTACTCGGTCCCTGATGGATGATAGCTCTGTGTCCTGACTCTGGAACTCTATCACCCTGCTCAGTAAAGACAACGTAGCCACCAAACTCCCCAAAGTACCCTGAGCCTAACCCATATAACATAGCCCGAATTGTCCTACAGTTTCAAGCATCTGCCACTCTCACAAAGCCACACTAGCCACAACTCCCTGTGACTTTCGGCTGAGTGCATCAACCACCACATTTGCTTTACCGGGATGGTAATACAAAGTGAAGTCATAATCTTCAAGGTACTCCATCCACCTGCGTTGCCTCATGTTGAGGTCCCGTTGTGTAAAAATATACTTCAGACTCTTGTGGTCTGAAAACACTTCAAACTGCTCGCCATATAGGTAGTGACGCCAAGCCTTCAAGGCAAAGACAATGGCCGCCAACTCTATGTCATGTGTGGGGTAATTCTGCTCATGATTCTTTAGCTACCGAGAACCATAAGCTACTACCCTCCCGAACTACATCAAAACACATCCCAGCCCGTCCTTCGTGGCATCACAATAGACCGTGTACCTCTGTCCCCGATCTGGAACTATTAGAATAGGAGCCGAAGTAAGTCTCCTCTTCAACTCCTGGAATGCATTCTCACAAGAATCATTCCACTTAAAGTTGACCTCTTTCCAGGTCAATTTCGTCATAGGTGCAGCCAATCGGGAGAAATCCTCAATAAACCGCCGGTAGTACCCCGCCAATCCTAAGAAACTACGTATCTCAAAGACTGACTTCGGTCTCTCCCAATTCATAACTGCCTCAACCTTCTCCGGGTCCACAAATACACCCGAAGCCGACACTACATGCCCCAAAAATTTTACCTCCGTAAGCCAAAATTCACACTTACTGAACTTGGCGTACAACTGATGCTCTCTCAATGTCTGGAGAACAATCCTCAAGTGACCCTCATGCTCCTCCTCAGACTTGGAGTAGATCAAGATGTCATCAACAAAAACTACAACAAATTGATCTAAATAGGGTTGGAACACCCTGTGCATGAGGTCCATGAATGCCGCTGGAGCATTCGTCAATCCAAATGGCATCCCTGTGAACTCGAAATGCTCATACCATGTTCTGAATGCCGTCTTAGGGATATCTTCCTCCATAACCCTCAACTGATGGTAACCAGTACGAAGATCTATCTTGGAATAGACCCGTGCCCCTCTCAGCTGATCAAACAAGTCATCAATCTTCGGCAAAGGGTGTCTATTTTTGATAGTAACCCTATTCAACTGCCGATAGTCTATGCACAATCGAAGGGTTTTATCCNACTGATCAAACAAGTCATCAATCTTCGGCAAAGGATGTCTATTCTTGATAGTAACCCTATTCAACTGTCGATAGTCTATGCACAATCGAAGGGTTTTATCCTTCTTCTTGGCAAACAACACAAGCGCCCCAAGGTGAAGTGCTCGGTTTAATGAAGCCTTTGTCCAATAATTCTTGCAACTGGACCTTGAGTTCTTGCAACTCAGTTGGTGCCATCCTATGTGGAGTTATAGAGATAGGTGATGTACCAGGATGCAACTCAATGGTGAAGTCTACATCCCTATGTGGAGGTAATCCCAATAGCTCATCCGAAAAAATATCCTCATACTCACATACAACCCGAGAAAGGCCCAACTCCTGTCTCACCTCGTCCTCCAGGGTAAGGCTTGTAAGCCAACCCATCAACTGTTCGTGCCATCTAGAGTCATACACAGCCTGAGGTAAAACATCACGTTTTTCCCGCTAGAACCTGAAATAAATACCCTCTGGTGAATAAGTAGTGACCCTCTTTCAATCACAATCAATGACTACCCGATGTGCCGCTAACCAATCCATNCACTCCATACAGCCAGACAATCTCCCGTATATACAACCCGCAGAATTCCTCCAGTGTGAAGGTCATCCGCACTNGATAGTCCTCTCAGACTGCCCTTCCGTCTGGGGATGAAAAACAGTGTTCATCATTAACTGGGTCCCCATGGCTCGCTGAAAACTCTCCCAAAAATGAGCCGTAAACCTAGGATCTCGGTCCGATACAATAGATACAGGCACTCCATACAGCCAGACAATCTCCCGTATATACAACCCGCAGAATTCCTCTAGTGTGAAGGTCATCCGCACCGCTAAAAAGTGTGCCGACTTGGTAAGCCAGTCTACTACCACCCACACTGCATCATGACCCCGTGATGTCCGTGGCAAGTGAGTCACAAAATTCATCGTGACATGTTCCCATTTCCATTCAGCTACCTCCAAAGGCTGGAGTAATCCCGCTGGTCTCTGGTACTCAGCCTTAACCTGCTGACACGCGAGACATCGGCTAACAAAATTTCCAACATCTTTCTTCATCCCGCTCCAATAATATTGGCGACGAAGATCATGGTACATTTTCGTGCCACCTGAATACACAACAAAACGGGAACAATGAAACTCTCTAAGAATCTCTTCTCTGAGCTCCACTGACTGGGGAACCACAATTCTTCCCCTAAACCGAAGACTATCATCCAAGTGAATGGCCCAGCCCTCGTCACCTGTACCTAACCGTACTCGGTCCCTGATGGATGATAGCTCTGTGTCCTGACTCTGGAACTCTATCACCCTGCTCAGTAAAGACAACGTAGCCACCAAACTCCCCAAAGTACCCTGAGCCTAACCCATATAACATAGCCCGAATTGTCCTACAGTTTCGAGCATCTGCCACTCTCACAAAGCCACACTAGCCACAACTCCCTGTGACTTTCGGCTGAGTGCATCAACCACCACATTTGCTTTACCGGGATGGTAATACAAAGTGAAGTCATAATCTTCAAGGTACTCCATCCACCTGCGTTGCCTCATGTTGAGGTCCCGTTGTGTAAAAATATACTTCAGACTCTTGTGGTCTGAAAACACTTCAAACTGCTCGCCATATAGGTAGTGACGCCAAGCCTTCAAGGCAAAGACAATGGCCGCCAACTCTATGTCATGTGTGGGGTAATTCTGCTCATGATTCTTTAGCTACCGAGAACCATAAGCTACTACCCTCCCGAACTACATCAAAACACATCCCAGCCCGTCCTTCGTGGCATCACAATAGACCGTGTACCTCTGTCCCCGATCTGGAACTATTAGAATAGGAGCCGAAGTAAGTCTCCTCTTCAACTCCTGGAATGCATTCTCACAAGAATCATTCCACTTAAAGTTGACCTCTTTCCAGGTCAATTTCGTCATAGGTGCAGCCAATCGGGAGAAATCCTCAATAAACCGCCGGTAGTACCCCGCCAATCCTAAGAAACTACGTATCTCAAAGACTGACTTCGGTCTCTCCCAATTCATAACTGCCTCAACCTTCTCCGGGTCCACAGATACACCCGAAGCCGACACTACATGCCCCAAAAATTTTACCTCCGTAAGCCAAAATTCACACTTACTGAACTTGGCGTACAACTGATGCTCTCTCAATGTCTGGAGAACAATCCTCAAGTGACCCTCATGCTCCTCCTCAGACTTGGAGTAGATCAAGATGTCATCAACAAAAACTACAACAAATTGATCTAAATAGGGTTGGAACACCCTGTGCATGAGGTCCATGAATGCCGCTGGAGCATTCGTCAATCCAAATGGCATCCCTGTGAACTCGAAATGCCCATACCGTGTTCTGAATGCCGTCTTAGGGATATCTTCCTCCATAACCCTCAACTGATGGTAACCAGTACGAAGATCTATCTTGGAATAGACCCGTGCCCCTCTCAGCTGATCAAACAAGTCATCAATCTTCGGCAAAGGGTGTCTATTTTTGATAGTAACCCTATTCAACTGCCGATAGTCTATGCACAATCGAAGGGTTTTATCCTTCTTCTTGGCAAACAACACCGGAGCGCCCCAAGGTGAAGTGCTCGGTAATGAAGCCTTTGTCCAATAATTCTTGCAACTGGACCTTGAGTTCTTGCAACTCAGTTGGTGCCATCCTATGTGGAGTCATAGAGATAGGTGATGTACCAGGATGCAACTCAATGGTGAAGTCTACATCCCTATGTGGAGGTAATCCCGATAGCTCATCCGAAAAAATATCCTCATACTCACATACAACCCGAGGAAGGCCCAACTCCTGTCTCACCTCGTCCTCCAGGGTAAGGCTTGTAAGCCAACCCATCAACTGTTCGTGCCATCTAGAGTCATACACAGCCTGAGGTAAAACATCACGTTTTTCCCGCTAGAACCTGAAATAAATACCCTCTGGTGAATAAGTAGTGACCCTCTTTCAATCACAATCAATGACTACCCGATGTGCCGCTAACCAATCCATACCAAGGATAACATCAAACTCGGACATATTCATGACCCTAAGGTCCACAGTGAGTAGAATCTCCGAAATCTCTAACTCACAACCTCGACATATCTGATCAATTCTCACCCTCGCTCCTAGGGGAGAACTCACATGCAATGACTCTTCCAAGTTCTCAACCTCTAAGCCCAAGTCTTTCACATAAGATGCAGCAATAAATGAATGCGATGCATCAGAATCAAATAATACCCTTGCCCATAAACAAGAGAGTAGTAATGTACCTTGTATCACCGACAGATCTGCCGGCTCAGTCTANAGTGAGTCACAAAATTCATCGTGACATGTTCCCATTTCCATTCAGCTACCTCCAAAGGCTGGAGTAATCCCGCTGGTCTCTGGTACTCAGCCTTAACCTGCTGACACGCGAGACATCGGCTAACAAAATTTCCAACATCTTTCTTCATCCCGNCATGTACCTTGTATCACCGACAGATCTGCCGGCTCAGTCTGAGGTATCATGGCGTAGACACGCCCCTGGGTCCCCGAAGTACAGGTTTATAAGCCCTGGCCTCGTCCTTGAACCATGCCTTGGCCCATCTGGCCAGCTNTGCTCCAATAATATTGGCAACGAAGATCATGGTACATTTTCGTGCCACCTGAATACACAACAAAACGGGAACAATGNAGGTTTATAAGCCCTGGCCTCGTCCTTGAACCATGCCTTGGCCCATCTGGCCAGCTTGCAGTGTTCCCGCACGAGAAATAGTAAGGCCTTGTGCTGCACCCTAGAATTGGTACTGGTTGCCCTGACCCATAGTAGGGTAGTGAGGAGCATACTGCATTTGTGGTTGCCCCACTGAAGTCTAAGACTGCGATGACCCATAACCCTAGGATCCCTACCTCTGAGGACAATCCCTCTTCATGTGACCCGGTTGCTGGCAATGATAGCAAATCCTCNGGAACTCTATCACCCTGCTCAGTAAAGACAACGTAGCCACCAAACTCCCCAAAGTACCCTGAGCCTAACCCATATAACATAGCCCGAATTGTCCTACAGTTTCGAGCATCTGCCACTCTCACAAAGCCACACTAGCCACAACTCCCTGTGACTTTCGGCTGAGTGCATCAACCACCACATTTGCTTTACCGGGATGGTAATACAAAGTGAAGTCATAATCTTCAAGGTACTCCATCCACCTGCGTTGCCTCATGTTGAGGTCCCGTTGTGTAAAAATATACTTCAGACTCTTGTGGTCTGAAAACACTTCAAACTGCTCGCCATATAGGTAGTGACGCCAAGCCTTCAAGGCAAAGACAATGGCCGCCAACTCTATGTCATGTGTGGGGTAATTCTGCTCATGATTCTTTAGCTACCGAGAACCATAAGCTACTACCCTCCCGAACTACATCAAAACACATCCCAGCCCGTCCTTCGTGGCATCACAATAGACCGTGTACCTCTGTCCCCGATCTGGAACTATTAGAATAGGAGCCGAAGTAAGTCTCCTCTTCAACTCCTGGAATGCATTCTCACAAGAATCATTCCACTTAAAGTTGACCTCTTTCCAGGTCAATTTCGTCATAGGTGCAGCCAATCGGGAGAAATCCTCAATAAACCGCCGGTAGTACCCCGCCAATCCTAAGAAACTACGTATCTCAAAGACTGACTTCGGTCTCTCCCAATTCATAACTGCCTCAACCTTCTCCGGGTCCACAGATACACCCGAAGCCGACACTACATGCCCCAAAAATTTTACCTCCGTAAGCCAAAATTCACACTTACTGAACTTGGCGTACAACTGATGCTCTCTCAATGTCTGGAGAACAATCCTCAAGTGACCCTCATGCTCCTCCTCAGACTTGGAGTAGATCAAGATGTCATCAACAAAAACTACAACAAATTGATCTAAATAGGGTTGGAACACCCTGTGCATGAGGTCCATGAATGCCGCTGGAGCATTCGTCAATCCAAATGGCATCCCTGTGAACTCGAAATGCCCATACCGTGTTCTGAATGCCGTCTTAGGGATATCTTCCTCCATAACCCTCAACTGATGGTAACCAGTACGAAGATCTATCTTGGAATAGACCCGTGCCCCTCTCAGCTGATCAAACAAGTCATCAATCTTCGGCAAAGGGTGTCTATTTTTGATAGTAACCCTATTCAACTGCCGATAGTCTATGCACAATCGAAGGGTTTTATCCTTCTTCTTGGCAAACAACACCGGAGCGCCCCAAGGTGAAGTGCTCGGTAATGAAGCCTTTGTCCAATAATTCTTGCAACTGGACCTTGAGTTCTTGCAACTCAGTTGGTGCCATCCTATGTGGAGTCATAGAGATAGGTGATGTACCAGGATGCAACTCAATGGTGAAGTCTACATCCCTATGTGGAGGTAATCCCGATAGCTCATCCGAAAAAATATCCTCATACTCACATACAACCCGAGGAAGGCCCAACTCCTGTCTCACCTCGTCCTCCAAGGTAAGGCTTGTAAGCCAACCCATCAACTGTTCGTGCCATCTAGAGTCATACACAGCCTGAGGTAAAACATCACGTTTTTCCCGCTAGAACCTGAAATAAATACCCTCTGGTGAATAAGTAGTGACCCTCTTTCAATCACAATCAATGACTACCCGATGTGCCGCTAACCAATCCATACCAAGGATAACATCAAACTCGGACATATTCATGACCCTAAGGTCCACAGTGAGTAGAATCTCCGAAATCTCTAACTCACAACCTCGACATATCTGATCAATTCTCACCCTCGCTCCTAGGGGAGAACTCACATGCAATGACTCTTCCAAGTTCTCAACCTCTAAGCCCAAGTCTTTCACATAAGATGCAGCAATAAATGAATGCGATGCATCAGAATCAAATAATACCCTTGCCCATAAACAAGAGAGTAGTAATGTACCTTGTATCACCGACAGATCTGCCGGCTCAGTCTAAGGTATCATGGCATAGACACGCCCCTGGGTCCCCGGAGTACAGGTTTATAAGCCCTGGCCTCGTCCTTGAACCATGCCTTGGCCCATCTGGCCAGCTTGCAGTGTCCCCGCACGAGAAATAGTAAGGCCTTGTGCTGCACCCTAGAATTGGTACTGGTTGCCCTGACCCATAGTAGGGTAGTGAGGAGCATACTGCATTTGTGGTTGCCCCACTGAAGTCTAAGACTGCGATGACCCATAACCCTAGGATCCCTACCTCTGAGGACAATCCCTCTTCATGTGACCCGGTTGCTGGCAATGATAGCAAATCCTCTGGCCAGCCTGGTTGGAAGGCCTCTGATATCTCCCACCTTGGGAGGATTGACCTTGGCCTTGGCCTTGATAACTGCGGCCCTGTCCCTGAAACCCTTGTGGAGTAATAGTCATCTGCTTCTTCCTCGAGCTAGANCCTACAGTTTCGAGCATCTGCCACTCTCACAAAGCCACACTAGCCACAACTCCCTGTGACTTTCGGCTGAGTGCATCAACCACCACATTTGCTTTACCGGGATGGTAATACAAAGTGAAGTCATAATCTTCAAGGTACTCCATCCNTAGTCATCTGCTTCTTCCTCGAGCTAGAAGAAGAGGATTGGCCATCCTTCTTCTTGTCTTTTGCACTAGACTCTCGGATGCTCCTTGCGTCATCCACCTCTCTCTCAATGGCCATAGCAGTCTCGACCATCGAGTCTAAGTCTTGTAGAAGAAGACTCACAATTTTACCCCGGATGGACAACTTAAGACCATCCTCAAACTTCCTTACTTTGGCCATATCTGTGGCCACATAGTCCTCAGCGAAACGAGCTAACTCTGAGAACTTAGCCAGGTACTCCATCACCGTCATTGTCCCTTGTCTCAAGTATAAGAACTCCCAAGCCTTTGCATGTCGAGCAACCGTTANCCCACCTGAAATGTTTTCCCGTATAGGATGAGTCAACGCCAAATAGAATAATCCCTACAAAGGCTACTCTCCACCTTAGGTGCATATGTGGTGTTTATAAGCAACAAACAACATTTANATAGTCCTCAGCGAAACGAGCTAACTCTGAGAACTTAGCCAGGTACTCCATCACCGTCATTGTCCCTTGTCTCAAGTATAAGAACTCCCAAGCCTTTGCATGTCGAGCAACCGTTAGGAAGTACTTGCCCATAAAGAGCTCCCTAAATTCTGCCCATGTCATTACCTCCAAGTTCTTGGAGTCCTTGACCCAATCCCACCACACTTGGGATTCTCCCTCTAGCTGAAAAGTAGCTAGCGTTATCTTCGTGGCATCGGAGGTAATCTCCATAGCCCTCAAGATCTTATCCACTTGTCNCATAAGATGCAGCAATAAATGAATGCGATGCATCAGAATCAAATAATACCCTTGCCCATAAACAAGAGAGTAGTAATGTACCTTGTATCACCGACAGATCTGCCGGCTCAGTCTAAGGTATCATGGCATAGACACGCCCCTGGGTCCCCGGAGTACAGGTTTATAAGCCCTGGCCTCGTCCTTGAACCATGCCTTGGCCCATCTGGCCAGCTTGCAGTGTCCCCGCACGAGAAATAGTAAGGCCTTGTGCTGCACCCTAGAATTGGTACTGGTTGCCCTGACCCATAGTAGGGTAGTGAGGAGCATACTGCATTTGTGGTTGCCCCACTGAAGTCTAAGACTGCGATGACCCATAACCCTAGGATCCCTACCTCTGAGGACAATCCCTCTTCATGTGACCCGGTTGCTGGCAATGATAGCAAATCCTCTGGCCAGCCTGGTTGGAAGGCCTCTGATATCTCCCACCTTGGGAGGATTGACCTTGGCCTTGGCCTTGATAACTGCGGCCCTGTCCCTGAAACCCTTGTGGAGTAATAGTCATCTGCTTCTTCCTCGAGCTAGAAGAAGAGGATTGGCCATCCTTCTTCTTGTCTTTTGCACTAGACTCTCGGATGCTCCTTGCGTCATCCACCTCTCTCTCAATGGCCATAGCAGTCTCGACCATCGAGTCTAAGTCTTGTAGAAGAAGACTCACAATTTTACCCCGGATGGACAACTTAAGACCATCCTCAAACTTCCTTACTTTGGCCATATCTGTGGCCACATAGTCCTCAGCGAAACGAGCTAACTCTGAGAACTTAGCCAGGTACTCCATCACCGTCATTGTCCCTTGTCTCAAGTATAAGAACTCCCAAGCCTTTGCATGTCGAGCAACCGTTAGGAAGTACTTGCCCATAAAGAGCTCCCTAAATTCTGCCCATGTCATTACCTCCAAGTTCTTGGAGTCCTTGACCCAATCCCACCACACTTGGGATTCTCCCTCTAGCTGAAAAGTAGCTAGTGTTATCTTCGTGGCATCGGAGGTAATCTCCATAGCCCTCAAGATCTTATCCACTTGTCGGAACCAATGGTCAGCCACCATAGAATCCGCCCCTCCTAGAAAGATCGGA
>CAUOFW020002325.1:366785-382224 GCA_963454935.2 Ilex paraguariensis
AATTGACAAAAAAATCCACCAAATGATCGTTTGAAATAAAAGTTGTTTTATTATAAAACCAAATCATTGAATGGTGTTACTCATTGTATGAGTACTTTGTAAATCAAAATCTTGTGTCTTGTTGGGCANTTAAAGTTGACCTCTTTCCAGGTCAATTTCATCATAGGTGCAGCCAATCGGGAGAAATCCTCAATAAACCGCTGGTAGTACCCCGCCAATCCTGAGAAACTACGTATCTCAAAGACTGACTTCGGTCTCTCCCAATTCATAACTGCCTCAANGAGACATTTACTCATTGAACTATACCGTTTTTTTTTTCCAAACTCCCAAGGTTATGTTTTCTAACCCCAATGTATTCCCNCCGTACACCATACTACACTTTTCCGGAATTTCACCACAGGAGAGTGTATAACCAAGTCGCCGGGTCTTGCCCCCGAAGGAGAGTCTAGCCCTACTTGCTATACCCGACACAAGTTTTCTTCNATAGCATGTAGCAAGTAGAGCACATAACATAAAATGCATATGGAAAGCAATGGTCTATACCCGTGCCCATCGAGCCCTAGGTTATTCGTATGCCAATGCTCTGATACCAAGCTGTGACACCCCAAAATCCAGGGGTCCGTTGATTACCCATCAACCAGAGGAATACCCGTGGATACCGAGTAATTCGATATCACGCCATTATGCTCCATTTACCGGGAACCATAATTTTGACGAAATTCGGGCAGTCTCCTTTGTACGGGAAGCTCTACCCAAAACTCAACCTGTGCAATCATATAATAACAAGACTCATCCAAGGTCTAATATTCAACAATGACAACACCGGGTCCAATTATCCATAATATCAACACATGNAAGGTCTAATATTCAACAATGACCACACCGGGTCCAATTATCCATAATATCAACACATGCAAGGTTAGTTTAATAATAGTCTATATAAGTTTTATTACAATTANTCATACACACACCCACACTCATGAGTCGTGCCCATGAATGTGATGTCATGTTTTCGTGCATATGCAATGTGATACACCATTGCACAACAACATAATGTTCAATATGCTATGAATGACATATGAATAATCTCAACANAGAGGAATACCCGTGGATACCGAGTAATTCGATATCACGCCATTATGCTCCATTTACCGGGAACCATAATTTTGACGAAATTCGGGCAGTCTCCTTTGTACGGGAAGCTCTACCCAAAACTCAACCTGTGCAATCATATAATAACAAGACTCATCCAAGGTCTAATATTCAACAATGACAACACCGGGTCCAATTATCCATAATATCAACACATGCAAGGTTAGTTTAATAATAGTCTATATAAGTTTTATTACAATTATTTGCAAAAGATTACATGTCCAAAACATTATTTCTACAAATGTTTTACATTAACACAAAATAAAGCCACATTCGGCTTTCTTCAAACATGAGGGTCCAAAGTGGAGTCATCCACCGGTGTATCTCTCNAATTACAAGAAACAAAACTACTTCAAGATAGAATCTATATTCCATCCATTTCTCTTATCCACCAAAACACCAACCTCATGCAAAGGCTATACAACCCCCACATGCTTAAACCCCTCTCCTATGAACACCATAGGTTAGAATGAACCAAAGTAGGAAAACCCTACCTCTTGAAGCGTAAATGAATACTAGAACCTCCAAGAACACCCCCAAAAGCTCAAGACTTTGATTTCTCTAAAATCTCACCTTTTGATCTTCAGTGAAAATCTTCGTTCTTGNAATGAATACTAGAACCTCCAAAAACACCCCCAAAAGCTCAAGACTTTGATTTCTCTAAAATCTCACTTATTGATCTTTGGTGAAAATCTTCGTTCTTGGTATCCACGTGTAGCCCTCGTCTCGTAGAGCAACTTTAATTATTGGCTCGAGCGATTCCAACCGACGGATCTTCGGGAAATCGAATGAGAAGGCTTAAGATTTTTGGTTTTTTCCTCTTTACTCTCTTTTATCTCTTAATCTCTAATATAGCCGGCCATAGGGGAGGAAAAAAGCTGATATTTCAGATATTTTACCCCTATTTATAGTTTTAAAGACTTGGCCCTCGTCGCGCCAAGTGTCTCCTTTTGTTCGAGTCTATTTTTTGCCCCAAAACGATTAAATTTCGTACCGGTTTAAGCTCTAATATTTTATATGAATTTTATTTAAAATATTTTTCAAATTTTAAAATTTTTATAAAAATTTTATTTTTGGGGGTCACCGGGCACCCGTCACCTCGAAAAACGTGAAAAACTCAACTATCTTGGAATTCGATAAATTTTGTCTGGATAACTAGATTTCACGAAACGAATCCAACGGTAATATCTGTTTCATCATCCAAGGTCTAGAAAAATATCAGTTTTTAACTTGCACTATAATGACAAATTACCATTTTGTCTTTTTTTTTTTTTTATAAAAAATTTAAATTTTCCCGAGTTTCACAGTGAACAGGCACTATCAAGACACCAAGCTCACCATCCATATGGTACGATGAAAATAGGTAGCGATCAAATTTTAGGGTTTGGTCCATTTTTGACACTATAAATACCCTGGGGTAGTATTTTAGTGTTGCTAATCATAGTTTTCAACATCAAGAAACCTAGAGAAGTTTGAGGAGAAGAAAAAGAGGAAGAACATGACAAAATGCAAGGTATTAACATACGATGATTGCATCAGAACGCGTAGAATCACAAGATATATAGAGTAAAGGTAGGATTTTTTCTCAAGTTCACTAATTGAGGGTTGAGGGATATCCCTTGCATGCTTTCTTGAAATTATTCCATTTTAATAATTGTGTAACCGTGATTCATGATTTATGTGGATACGACGGAAATTATCTCTTGTATTTGTGGGTGTGACGAACATAGGTTACCTTTGACCGAATATTGTAGAGTGCATAGATGCATTTCTTACCTTGAGGGTTTGAATGTTCCATATCACTTGCAACCGAATTCTTGGTTCCTTGCAAGGTTCAATAATTCTCACTATTCGCTCATGAGGATCGAGGCTAGGGGCTAGAATACTATTCTTGAGAAGGATTAGTCACTGTCGATGTGTCGGTATATGCCCTTCATAAAGTGGTGTATCCTTGCAAGGATTGATTGGATGCTAGTCTACCTACATACATGAGATATACTTTTGGTTATTAATTATTGTTTTGAGAATTGTTCCTTCTTCTTTATGAACTTTGTTGCTGGTACTGTCAACTTCAGGTCTCATTAATTGTTCTGGTTTTACTTCAAATTATGATATGTTACTTTATCAAATGAGACAAACCTATTTTAATTATTTTTGAAACCTTGTTTGGGTTTGAGAAGGTTTCCTACAAGACTTATTGCTCATCCTACATTACAAATCTATTTTCCAAATCTCAGTATTGAGGAAGACCCTGTACTAGGTGAGCAAGTATGTTGGGATACAGATGTGGATCAAGTTGTGCATCCAAACTTGGAAACTTAGAGATGTTCTCTTTATTTTATCATTTCTTCACTCTGATGGATTACAATACTATTTTGGAATATTTCTTTTGTTAGTTAGTAGGAAGTTTATTATTTCAATTTTGGATATAAACCTCAATAGCTTTGAGTTCATTTGGAATTTTGCTTAGTTAGATGTTGTGAATGATTGACATTGATTTATTTAATGATTATTTTAGATAGTCTCATGGTTAGATGATGTATAGATAGTTAATGCCTTTAAATGTAGATTTTGGGGTGTTACGGTGTTTCACAATCTGAATATGCACAAATAATTAGTATTCTAATGCATTTGATGAATTATTCACGTCATGTCATTGCTTTTGTTGTTAGTAGATTTAGCATATAAACACATAGTCCAAACCCAGATCATTGGACTACTTTGATGAGATTGTTGAGATACTTGAGAGGTACCATGGACTATGGTATATAGTGGATTTTTCATTGCACTAGAATGGTATAGCAATGCTAATTGGATCAGTGATTAAGAAGAGACAAAATTCACTAGTGGTTACATGTTCACCCCTGGTGGGGGCGTAGTATCATGGAAGTGTGCCAAATAGACTATTGTAGCTCAGTCCAATATGGAATCCGAGTTTGTTGCCTTGGAGATGGCATGCAGTGAGGCTGAGTGGCTTAGAAAACTCTTAGAGATGAGACCAATTATACAATGGAAAGACTTGGCATATACACCGAAGACACAACGTTGTAAGACAATTACTTAATGATGGGATAATATCCCTTGTATATGTGAGGTCAGAGATGAACTTGGCAAATCCTTTGACCAAGCCACTTGTTAAGAAACTATTGCATGATACATCTAGGGGAATGAAACTTATACCTATTGCCATGGGTCAAGAGTACTGGTAACCCAACCTATGTGATTGGAGACCCCATGAAGTAGGTTCATAAGGGTAATAAGAAGTTATTGGTTGACCTAGTGAACGATGTAACCCTTTTGCCTATGTCCTTTTTCCTATGGTGTCCACGGTGCTAAATGGCAATGATTGAGGGTTGAGCTATGCCCTTAATGAATTCCATATCCCTTATAGGTGGTGTGTTTAGTTGCAATTTATGCTTGATGGATTCTCCCATATGAGTGTGAAGTGAAGCCGCTTCTATGAGAACTTAGGCAAACTCTCTAGAGCACTCATGAATCTCCAGGTGGGGTGCATGGCCTATTAGCACCAACCTGCGTTGAACAACCTAACTAGTAAGGGTACTATGTGGGAGGTCAGTTTGTTGGTTTACAACCAGGATTTATTGTTCATAGAAAATGTAATTATCACCCTAGTTCAGTGAATCACAACTTACACAACCTAGGTCTAGTTCATTGCCCAAAAGGCACCATATGCAATTGTACTCTCTTTGATTAGCCCAAATCTTCTCTATTGTCTTTTGAAATATGTGGGCGATTATTGTATTTCTTGAGTTAGTGATAGTATTTCAGAAGCCAAAAAGCTTCTTGTTTTGTACCCATTTGAGTTCGTCACTTTTGAAGCTATCTTTCTCTTTTGCTTCAATGCCACATTGATTAGAAAACAAAAGGTTTTTCACTTTATATACTATTGCACTACATGGGATAGGATATAATGGTACTCTCGCACGCATGAACCCTTGTGGAGGCTCAAGGAATTTGGATAAATCATTCTAGAAACCAATTTAGCGGGCGCGTTGTGGACGACTAGTGCACAGAAGGGGGTTGCAAAACCCTGGATGTGGGTTCTCGCGAGTGCATATGATCGAACTCAAGTTTTTCTTCTGACCATTTATTTTTATCACATATTTTTCTGCTATCAAAAATTCAATCCCATATTTATTACTTTGATTAATGGACGAATTTATTTTTTACATGTGTTAATTGTGTTGACCAATTAACTTGTCGGTACAGCTCAATTAACTCTGCTAATTTTATTCTACTTTCCTTTTCTGAAGGAATTCTCTCCCTATAAATTAAAATCATTCCTAAGCAAAAAACTAACCTCTGAACAAACATTCTCTCTTCTTCTCTATCTTTATTCGCTTTCTTTATTTTGTTCTCCAAAAATTTTTTGGGAAATCTAAGTCAATGTTGCTCTTAAGCTCACATTACGAGTACACGTTTGTAAGAAACCATTGTTGTATCTGTTGTATCTTGGAGGGTAGGCATTGTTGATCTACTGTACCGAGACTAGTTCTTTGAGTGGCAAAATTTATCCTGAAGGGCAGTGTTCTCTCACGCCTCAATTGATAAGTCATTTGTCTCTTTCTCATATTTACTACTTACTTTTTTTTCTCTTTCTCCTATTTACTGCTTAATGATTTTAAAGAACAACAAAATAATTCTCATTATTTTTTAAGGCAAAATGAAAACACTAAAAACAACCTATCTCCAAATTAATGATATCTCCCGTTCGAGTTTTGTTGGAAACAAAAAAAATAGAGGTTATTCAACTTATCCACCGCTCTCACCGAGCTCTCTCTCTCTCTCTCTCTCACAACTACTGAATTCAGCTTCAGATTTGTGTGCGTCTGTGTTTGTGTGTGCGCGCGCGTCGGTGTAGAATTTTACAATTGTTTTGTTCTTTAAAACTATTTTCAAAAACATATAACTAAACAGGTTTTGCAATATAAAATTTTTCCAAAACTCTTCTCAAAAATTATTTTCGAATACTATTTTTTAAGATGCAAACCAAANGAGCTATGCCCTTAATGAATTCCATATCCCTTATAGGTGGTGTGTTTAGTTGCAATTTATGCTTGATGGATTCTCCCATATGAGTGTGAAGTGAAGCCGCTTCTATGAGAACTTAGGCAAACTCTCTAGAGCACTCATGAATCTCCAGGTGGGGTGCATGGCCTATTAGCACCAACCTGCGTTGAACAACCTAACTAGTAAGGGTACTATGTGGGAGGTCAGTTTGTTGGTTTACAACCAGGATTTATTGTTCATAGAAAATGTAATTATCACCCTAGTTCAGTGAATCACAACTTACACAACCTAGGTCTAGTTCATTGCCCAAAAGGCACCATATGCAATTGTACTCTCTTTGATTAGCCCAAATCTTCTCTATTGTCTTTTGAAATATGTGGGCGATTATTGTATTTCTTGAATTAGTGATAGTATTTCAGAAGCCAAAAAGCTTATTGTTTTGTACCCATTTGAGTTCGTCACTTTTGAAGCTATCTTTCTCTTTTGCTTCAATGCCACATTGATTAGAAAACAAAAGGTTTTTCACTTTATATACTATTGCACTACATGGGATAGGATATAATGGTACTCTCGCACGCATGAACCCTTGTGGAGGCTCAAGGAATTTGGATAAATCATTCTAGAAACCAATTTAGCGGGCGCGTTGTGGACGACTAGTGCACAGAAGGGGGTTGCAAAACCCTGGATGTGGGTTCTCGCGAGTGCATATGATCGAACTCAAGTTTTTCTTCTGACCATTTATTTTTGTCACATATTTTTCTGCTATCAAAAATTCAATCCCATATTTATTACTTTGATTAATGGACGAATTTATTTTTTACATGTGTTAATTGTGTTGACCAATTAACTTGTCGGTACAGCTCAATTAACTCTGCTAATTTTATTCTACTTTCCTTTTCTGAAGGAATTCTCTCCCTATAAATTAAAATCATTCCTAAGCAAAAAACTAACCTCTGAACAAACATTCTCTCTTCTTCTCTATCTTTATTCGCTTTCTTTATTTTGTTCTCCAAAAATTTTTTGGGAAATCTAAGTCAATGTTGCTCTTAAGCTCACATTACGAGTACACGTTTGTAAGAAACCATTGTTGTATCTGTTGTATCTTGGAGGGTAGGCATTGTTGATCTACTGTACCGAGACTAGTTCTTTGAGTGGCAAAATTTATCCTGAAGGGCAGTGTTCTCTCACGCCTCAATTGATAAGTCATTTGTCTCTTTCTCATATTTACTACTTACTTTTTTTTCTCTTTCTCCTATTTACTGCTTAATGATTTTAAAGAACAACAAAATAATTCTCATTATTTTTTAAGGCAAAATGAAAACACTAAAAACAACCTATCTCCAAATTAATGATATCTCCCGTTCGAGTTTTGTTGGAAACAAAAAAAATAGAGGTTATTCAACTTATCCACCGCTCTCACCGAGCTCTCTCTCTCTCTCTCTCTCACAACTACTGAATTCAGCTTCAGATTTGTGTGCGTCTGTGTTTGTGTGTGCGCGCGCGTCGGTGTAGAATTTTACAATTGTTTTGTTCTTTAAAACTATTTTCAAAAACATATAACTAAACAGGTTTTGCAATATAAAATTTTTCCAAAACTCTTCTCAAAAATTATTTTCGAATACTATTTTTTAAGATGCAAACCAAAAAAGTCCTAAATCTCTACAAGTTTGGGTTGTTTCCCCAAGCAAGAGCTTCCACATAACAAACAATAAAGCTCACCTACTTATCAGACAAATAAAGAATTTCTAAGCAGTACACGAAGTTCACGTATTTGGGGGGAGAAGTTCTGATCGAAGCAACACATTAAGACCATGTTATACATTTAAAACATTACAACTACAACAATACTTCCTATGCACAGGCTACAACAACACTCCTGACAGTAGATACATGAAATACCATGCACTGAACAATCAGGAAAGTCCACTGAAAAATCAAGAGCTTTAGAAAAGCTGTCTAAAGGCAGTAATCAAGCTATTCAAAGCAATTTTCTGAGCTCAATGCACATGAAAGCCTATCATATAGAGTACATGAAGGGGAAGAGTACACAATAGAACTACCAACTCCATCACAAACAACACTTCAGAATATTGTTTTTTTCCTTCCCCATAGGGTTGTGCTTCAGTTGAGATTTCAGTCGGCAGTCCAACTCTGCTCCACTATTTCATGCACTCTTCTGTTGTACTCCCGCTTATTCTCACTGAACATGCGAGCTGCTTCAGAATTCGCTGGGGAGTTCGGGTTTGGATCACAAAGCAGAGACTGCAACATACATAAGAAATATGCCTCATTAGCATTCATGATGAAAGAAAAGGTAAATGGCATGCTGGACTAAAAAGACTTCATTGTTAAAGAAGCTAATTATATTAATGAGTCATGGGGAGTCCATCCAAAAGCACTCATTTAGACAACGGGACCTAACGTGATTCAAAAGCTTTAGGTCTTATATCGGGACCCAACCATGTATATTAGTCCTAGTTCACACTCTCATACAAATGTGGGAAACTCAAGCATAACCTTACCACATCTTCCCACTACCAAAACGCACCTTGATATTTTTCATTGTATCACCCAAACTTCTCTTAACCTAATGGACAACACTAATGATAGAATCTTGTGCTGACTGACCACCAAACTTATGGTCCGTATTCACTCTTTTGATGATGGCATAAATAACTCTTTTAAGAACAAAGGGTTGACAAAATGCAGTGGGAGCCATATTTATACAATTCCCTGTGAATTCTACCCTACAATTCAATCCTTTACAGACCAATGCACCTGTCAAATATTGATATACCAGAAGCAGTTGCCAAAAAAGCCACATTGTTCAGCAAAGGAGCCCACCACTAAGATTGTTTCCATCACGTAATCCCCAATCCTATAGTTTAGCTAAGATGTATTAAAACTCGGTGCTGGAAAAAGAGTTAAGGGGAAAAAAACATCTCCACGACACCAAAGTAAGTGAATTGATGTTAAACTGAACTGAAGCATGCTTAATTTCAACCCACTAATAATCCAGATACTAGATATTTCTTTTCTTACAGAAGGCTATGTAAACTTCAAATAACTGTCATAAAAACCCTGCATCCCATGAGACTTTGAACCAATATCATTAACATTTCTTTTTAACTTTTGCCAACTCTTTTTTACTAGTTTGGATTGATTTCTAATGGGTGGCCACTTCTCTTTGAGATCTCCTACCAGTCCCAGTGGTTATTGCTAGTGAAACGGTAAAAGTGTGGGACTAACAATCATGGGAATCTGAATTTAAACATGCGGGTAGCCACTATGTGTAAATAATTTAGAAGGTTAGGGCTGGACCCAATCTACGCCCTATCAACCGCGATAACAGGGTCCAAGCTGGATAATGACCATTTCATATCCCTCATGTCTATCCCAATATTCTGCACTAATTCTAGATACGAACTATGAAAACTAAGTTGTTGATATCTAAAACTTCCATTAAGCTCTTCATTAGTTATTAGCTTTGGTACAATCATTTATAAAAGGATGTGCAGATATTGAAAGCAATCATTCATGATGAAAATGCTTATTATTTAATAGAGAACCGAATTTGATTTAGAGGTGGAAATAATGTAGAATTTCAATGCGACTCAACCCTCCTAAAAACTTTTCCCTAGTGGAGTTGCCAATCCATGTTGATGTGGACTGAGAACAAGGAATTGGGAGAGAACAGAAGATTAAGAAGGAAGAAAAGACTTGGAAGAACTAATAAGAATTAGGAAGAAGCAACAATACCCAAAATATCCACAATTAAAACCTGACTAAAAACAATTACATAGGTTTCTTTATCACGTGTAGGTAAAAGTTCATGAATGCCCCCAATCATTACAAGCGATTTGTCATTCCTGAGAGCACCAAAAAGGTGCCATACGAGAGGGACACAAAGATGATAAATACAGGTTCATTCACAATCGAGAAAGAAGACCACACCATTGGAAACAAAGTTCGCATGCAACTGCACAGGGACGAGAATGTCCTCTTCACTGGTTACAAGTTGCCTCACCTCTTCAATACAAAATCATAGTAGCCAATCTTTGCCTATGCAGGCATATGATCAAGCCACTAATGATCTGGACAAGGAACTTGATTATCTCACGAATGCATTTGAGGATCTACAATGGCTGTAGTTGCTGCACAAACAAAAAGCAATTGCAGATCAAATATCGAACTGGTCCAGCAATATTGCAAAGGAAGGCAATCTGAAGTGTTCAACATGAGATGAACATGTTATATAACAGAGATAAAGAACTCGTATTTGGTAGCTGCGAAGACAGGAGAGAGGTTTGCAGTACCTTCATCCATTTATGTGGATAAGAATGGGGAGTTCAATGTGGATGCTGAATCTTGCATGCTTAGGTGTGAGGATTGGCGTCGAAGTTGGTTGGAAGATTTGGTGTTCTCAATTCACAGCCACCAAAGATTGAGAAAGTAAGCAGATAGGCAAATCTAAAATGGGGGTCAGTTGGTCTGAAAGTCATTCCAATGGCCAACTCACTATTCATGTTTTTTTCCAAATCGGTAAAGGAAGAAATATGGATTTTGAATTTACAAGATTGGAATTTAAAAGGAATTCCATTGTAGCTTGACAAATGGGTGCATTGAGCTGGTTGTTTATGTAGGAGTGTGGAGCTGGAGAATACATGGATTCAATTGATTGGCATTCCATCACATCTTTGGTGTAATGAGTTTTTCATTGCCATTGGAAATTATGTTGGAGTATTTGTGAGAATTGATTCCACCATAGTCCTCGACAAAAAATCCTGATTCTTCTTTGCATCGGTTTCAACTCGGTAAAACTCGATCAATCACCGATTCGAACCAAGTCATTCACCCAACACTTGCAGACCAGAGAACAGCCAAAACAAAAAGAAAAAGAAATGATAGAAGATTACAGCATGGAACATGCCAAAAATAGAAAATCAGATGACCCACAAGAAAATAANGTTCACCCAACACTTGCAGACCAGAGAACAGCCAAAACAAAAAGAAAAAGAAATGATAGGAGATTACAGCATGGAACATGCCAAAAATAGAAAATCAGATGACCCACAAGAAAATAAAGCAGATTAACCTTTTAGAAATCAGAACCCACATGCACTTTGTACTTTTGTGCAGATTTGAACCCTAAATCAAACCCTTTTTCCCATTTTCCCCCTTTTCCTTATTATATAAACAGATCAGGTATTTGGAAAATTAAAATACAGAGTCCATAGAAAGCCCCTTCTTGGCATCAAAAACTAGCATCGTCTCGTCGAGACCCCAGTCATTTACAGCAAGCAACAAAACTGAAGCACCATCTCATCATCTCCATCTCGCACTCTCAGTGACCAGCCAAACCCTCTCTCTCTCTCTCTCTCTCGCGACTGAACATATATCACGAATAGAGGCTTTGTATTTAAGTTTTTTTTAATTATTTTTCCCTCTTTTTTTGGTTGCCAAGGACCCAACTCTCTCTTTCTCTCTCTCTAACGCAAGTCTCAAACCGAGACCCATGTATTAGTTTTAAATTTTTTTTTTTTTTTTTGGTTCCCAAAGATCCAAGATCCACTATGTCAATTTTTGGTCCAATTCTAATTATATAATTCAATTAGAACCTAACTAGTAACAATTAACTTAACTTTCAAAAATTACAAATCAAATGCTTAAATTGAACACTAATAATGATAATTATTTTCGATAATGCCCTTATGTTTCATTTTAATTATATTTAATGTGTTTTTGAATGTATTATGGATACATGATGCATTCTTCAAATTTTTTTGGAACTTCTATCTAGCATTTTGAGCGTATCGACCAATACTGTTTCGCAATCGATGTGTAACAATGTCCTCTAAGTTGATAACTGATACTACGACTTTGAACCAGTCCCAGTCCTCAATATTGATATGAAGTGTGCGAGAATTTGATTAGAGCGGCAATAAATTATATTCCATCAATGAGTGTTTTGAATGATATTTTTGTATTTCTAATATGGCGAGTGATGAAGCATTTCATGAAGCCAATCATCAATTTTGAGTAGTCGGAAAATCCACTTGTTCTTATAGTTAACAAAATTCAGTTTTTAGTAGATTGAGAACTCAAAGTGGTAAGCCAGGGAGGATGAGAACCAAAGAAGATCAACCATGGAGATGGGAGGAAAGTAGATTTCAGAATAGGAATGAAATGTCGAGAGATTCTGGTTATAGAAGGAAAGACTTGGGTAGGAAAGTTAGAAGATTTACAAAATTAAAAGATAGTCAAATTTTCAAAATTTTAAAGTCTGATTTTAAAGTTACAGAGCAGAGCGAGCCAGAGTTTAAAAATGACACGGATACGGACACAGGTGTTATATCCAATACAATGTTACCACAAGGATACGACAAAGTTTTAAAATATATGATACAAGTACGACAAGGATACAATTAATTAAAATAATATTATATATTTTTTATATAAATAAAAACATTAATAACAAGACCTAAGAAACATTGAGCAGTTGGTTATATTTTACAATTGGGCATTGTGTTAATATCAAATTAGGCAATGGGCTAATATGTTACAATTGGACGGGCTAATACCAAATTGAATAGTGGGTTAATATATTTGACAATTAATAAATAAATTATACCAAAAAAGAAGAAAAATGATTTTTTTTAAAAACTGAAATTTAATGTCAGAGACAGAGAGAACATGAAAATAAAAATGTGGCTGATTAGAAAATAAAAAATAAAAGAGTAAGACTGAATTGGGGCAAGCTGGCTACTCAACCTCACCCACATCGCCATGGCATCGATCGAAGCACACTGGAGAATTAAGAAGTAGTATAAGAACGAGAGAAAAAGAAGGAAAGAAGCGGAGGAAAAGTTCAAAGAAGAAAAATTTGTCAATACAAGTCTCAAATCTGTGGCTGACATTCGAAGAAGAGATCGAAGAAGGTCATGTACCTTATACCTCCCATATCCGATTAATTTTTTATTTTTTATTTTTTATCAAGACACGTGTCCGACACCGCCACATCAACCCTCCGGCGAGTATCCGTGCTTCCTAGATCTTTAGTAAAGAAGATGGGTCCACATATGTTAAATGTAGCATCTGCTAGTTCGGATTCAAAAGGGCCTAAGGCATCATATGGGCTTCAAATTAGTAATGGGTTGCATAAATTACCCATTAAATCTAGGTTCCAAATTATTCGACAGGAGATCCATTCAAGTCAAGCTCCAAATAAGGGTTCAGCTTTCAGATATGGGTTAACAAAAATGACCTAATTTTCTTCCGGCCCTAAATCACGCACTCCAAGCGATTGAAGAGAGGCAACCAGTGCGTCCAACTTCGACGAAAGCTCTTCCGTGCCTCTCTGATGTGATCAATCTATCAGTCACCATAACACTTTGATGACAGAGGACCCTCAACAACCTAAGGTCTCGATGAAGAACGTTTGCAAGCATCCCAGTGACGAGCAATGGAGGGAGATGCATGCTTCATTGCTATTAGAAAAGGCGCTTAATCTGCATTTCCTCCTACCTGTCTGTCCTATATTAATAAAATATCTCTTTATTTCTGGAAATGTCTTGGATATGGATATCCAAAACAAATATCCTTCGGATAAGGAAGTAGATTCGCAAAGCAATATGTGTAAACTTTAAATTTTAACCTTTACTGTTTCCTCTCTTATTCAAATACAATGATACCCAAAAAAAAAATCATATGGCTTGGACATTAGGTTGGTGTGTTTTAAGTATTATATACTATCATATTTCAAAGGACATAAAATAGGTTCATTACACCGCATTTCTTAGCAACAATTACTTCTAAGCAACTCAACTACTTAAATGTTAGTTCTAGTTCCTTTAATCAGTAAACTTCACTTTGTCCGTATACTATGATTAGATGATCCATGTTTAATTGAAAGTACAAATTTCTTATTTTTGAATTGCTATTCAAGAACATATTGCAAATTAAAACAAATAATTAGATCATAGTAAAAATGAAAACTCTATTTTATCAAGTTTTACGTATCGCGGTATCCATATCATATTGTACCAGTATTGCATATCCATACCTATGCTTAGCTCAATAGCTTGGTAGCAACACACCAACTTTGTTCACTCCAATGCAACCCACAAACTCTATTTCTTAAAAAAAAAATGCATATTTATCGTTGGTCGTATACATCTTGCTAAGATTGTATCAATTGGGATATTCTAGTCATTCTCTTGTAGTAGAGTTTTATACATAAGTGATAGGAATCGAATTGTTTTTCGTAATAGTAGGCATAGACGTAGGGATTAGAAGTTAATTGTCATTTTACTTTTTGGAACTTATTTGTCATTTTGACTATTTATTTGTTTTAGGGTTTGTATTCCCTATATATATGGGGGATGTGGTATTTGTTTAGGAAGACTACGATTACTATTGAATATTGATATTATGTTCCCCAAGTTCTCTTCTCATTCTTCTGATTTTCTCATCCCCTTGTTCTTCTCTTCTCATCTCATAATTCTTCCCCTTTGGCTACATCAAATTGCTATCAAAGCAAAAATTTGATCCATATGAAACATCCAACCAAATCCACCATTGTCATACAAACTCTACTGCTCAGAAACATCACTCAAACCCCATTGTTTACCTTTTGTTTCCATTGTGTGAATGAACCCATATCCCAAATCAAACCCTCACGCCAATATCATCATCATGGTTAACATTTGCTTTCATCTAACTATCCAGCCACCACTAGCATCCAACGCGCAGCCCAACCCACTACTTCAGCCCCTCAATAAGTTACTTCTAGCACTATAAACCAGAAAATTCAAAACAGACTTCTCTGGAAAAAAAATAGAGCTTCTTTGTTTGCCGCCGCCCCGCCTCCTGCCTTAACGTTTGCCGCCATCTCAATTTCATGCTGTCTGAAGTTTTGAGGGGCTAGCGTTAGTCTTATTTTCAGCCTCCTAAACCAAAGAGGAAGAAGACCTACTGGGGTTGCGTGGGTTGAATCCGAACTTACCTCAATCCAAAGCCCAAAGTTTCAAGTCCAGCCCACCAATCAATAAGTCTAACCTAACCACCCAAGCATAACCAATTTCACTTGACCCCAAATCCAAGATCATTGGCCTTAAACCCATCCGGAAAAGAACTTCGATCAACCCTAAAGGTTCAAGCTAACCTAGCATCTAAGACTAAACCACTCCAGCCCAACATAACCCGAATCCAGCCTTACGGCCCAACCCAAGCCCAATTAAACCTCCCCACCCCACCC
>CAUOFW020002325.1:383383-494668 GCA_963454935.2 Ilex paraguariensis
CCCCCCCCCCCCCCCCCCCCCCCCAAAAAAAAAAAAAAACTTGTCCACCCAAAATCAGCTTAAGCTCAAGCCCTATCCAAAACTAGCGTAACCAAGCCTTTAAGCCCCTTCTTTCCTGCTCATCCCCATTATCTTCTTTCCTTCTCATTTCCATTATATTCTTCTTGAACTACACCAAATATCAAAGTTATTACAATCTACATCAATTGGTATCAAAGCTTTTGCTACGACCAAGGATCAAAATTTTGTTTTGGTGCATTGTTACGATCACCTAGGAAACGGAAACATTTCAATGTGTTTCGGGAACGTTTTAACCCGTTTTGGAAACAGAATGGAAAAAATTAAAAATTTAAGAATTATTTTTTCAAAACATTGGTCAATATATACCAAAATATCTTAAAATACTTTAAAATATTTTCAAATAATTGTGCAAATACATTGAAATGTAATATTTTAAAATATTATGGAACACCTCGATATATTAAAATTTTGATTTCATCACTGATTTGTTTCGGTCTCATTGAAAACAGAAACGTTTCAGATGTTTCAACCGTTTCGAAACGACATTTTGATCCTTGACTGCGACTAGAATTTTTTAAGAATTAAGCAAAAGATGACACAGACGTCTGTCCTACAACACCTATACTTTTCTAACGTGTTTGAGAATGCCAGTGATGCATATGATGTAGAGATAGGTGGNACGACTAGAATTTTTTAAGAACTAAGCAAAAGATGACACAGACGTCTGTCCTACAACACCCATACTTTTCTAACGTGTTTGAGAATGCCAGTGATGCATATGATGTAGAGATAGGTGGAGTTTTGAGTCAAGAGGGTCATCCTATCACATACTTCAGCGAGAAACTCAATGAAGCTTAAAAAGATACTCTACATATGATAAGAGTTCTACGCTATTGTGTAGCCTCTCTGCCATTGGAGATATTATCTATTGTTTCATGAGTTGGTGTTGTAATCTGATCATCAGGCATTGAAATACCTTCACTCCCAAAATAAAGTTTAGTGTTCGGCATGTTAGGTAGGTTGAGTTCCTTCAAGAATATACTTTTGCTCTTCACCACCGAGCGGACACAGAAGACAAGCCTACGGACTCTCGTAGTCGTGCAGTAGATGTTTTACATACTATTGAGTGTCCATGTGATTGGATTTGATAGGATTAGAGAAAAGTATGCCTCTTGCCCGGACTTTGATATACTATTTTTTAGGATGTTCAGAATGGTAACTGTCATGAATATATTGACTTCCTTCTTAAAAATGGTTACTTATTTAGAGGGTCGCAACTATGTATTCCCCGTACTTCACTTAGGGATTTCCTATTTTGGAGTTGCATGCAGGAGACTTGGCAAGACACGTTGGTAGGGATAGACATTTGCACGTGTTCAGAATAGGTTTTATTGGCCCACTTTTTAGGCGTAACATTACTAGGATAGTGTCGCACTTGTCGGTTAGCAAAGGCTAGAAAACAAAACACCGAGTCGTACACACCATTACCAATTCCACATACACTATGGAGAGATCTTAGTATGAATTTTGTCTTGGGATTGCCTAAAACAGCCTATGGTCAAGATTCTATTCTACTTGTCATAAATCGATTTTCTAAGATGACCCATTTCATTCCTTGTATTAAGTTTACTAATGCCTCACATGTGGCAAAGTTATTTTTTAGAAAGGTCGTCCAGCTACATGGGTTGAAAACACTTCTGAAAGGGATGTCAAGTTTGTGAGTTATTTTTGGAAGACACTTTGAAACCTCTTTGGGTATAATCTTAAAGTTTTTCTCTGGCTTTCATCCTCAAACTGAAGGACAAACTGAGGTTGTAAATAGTAGTTTGAAAGATTTTCTTAGGTGTCCAGCGGGTGAGAACACAAAAAATTAGGATTTGTTATTACCCACTGCTGAATTTACCTATAACAATTCCGTACATAGGCCAATCAGTAAATCCCCTTTTGAGATTGTTTATGATCTTTCTCTAGACAGTCTACTGACTTAATGCCTTTACCTCTAGATTTCCACCCTTCAAAATCAGCCAAAACTTTTGCCCAACACATTCGTGACCTACATGCCGACATGAGACAAAAAATTACATTAAGTAATGAGAATTATAAATTGGCTGCTAATGTTCACGTTAGGAGTAAGAAATTTAATGTGGGAGATTATGTCATGGTTTGTGTGCATCCTAAAAGCTACCCTAAAAATTCCTTCAAAAAGTTACATGCTCAAGCAACTAGCCCTTTTTGTGTTCGTCGTAAGGTTGGACCTAATACATATCACCNTGCATCCTAAAAGCTACCCTAAAAATTCCTTCAAAAAGTTACATACTCAAGCAACTAGCCCTTTTTGTGTTCGTCGTAAGGTTGGACCTAATACATATCACCTTCACTTACCTTCGAATACGAGTATTAATCATATTTTCAATGTAGAAGACTTATTTTCTTATCATGGTACGTTTGAGCCTCTCATGTTACCAACTGGTGTTCTTACAAGTGAAGTCGCTTCTTCATCAGCATCACCTACAGTTCCAGTTCTTCTGTCATTTTCTCCACAAATGCATGATCAGTATTTGAGGATCATATTGTTAGCTCATCTAATAGAGGGTATCTTCGTTATCTTGTTCACCGGAGAGACCATCTTGAGACTAATGCTTCATGGATTACTAAAGAGGAGTTTCGTCGGCTTGATCCTAATCTTCTAGAGCATCATCACCNACCACAAATGCATGATCAGTATTTGAGGATCATATTGTTAGCTCATCTAATGGAGGGTATCTTCGTTATCTTGTTCACCGGAGAGACCATCTTGAGACTAATGCTTCATGGATTACTAAAGAGGAGTTTCGTCGGCTTGATCCTAATCTTCTAGAGCATCATCACCATCGTACTCTCCAGAGGTGGGTTCTTTTCAACGGGGGGATGATGGAATCTGATTGTCTTTCATTATAGTAGGCGTACATATAGGGATTAAGAATTAATTGTCATTTTATTTTGTGACATCTCGTATTAAAATTAATCACTAACATGTTATTTAAGTCATTAATTATGATTTTATATAANAGGATGATGGAATCTGATTGTCTTTCATTATAGTAGGCGTACATATAGAGATTAAGAGTTAATTGTCATTTTATTTTGTGACATCTCGTATTAAAATTAATCACTAACATGTTATTTAAGTCATTAATTATGATTTTATATAATCAATGCTCATTTTTAGAAATTTCAAATGAACAAATGAAGTTCAAATATAAATTCTTTATGTGAAAACAAGTCGAATGACTCTAATATAGGTTATATTTCATATTGAAATAAAAATATTATAATATCTAAATGGTATAATGGTTGGATAATATATGTGTTACATATGAGATACATATATAGTATATACATTATACAAGTGTCAAATGGGTGGGGATGGTATGGTGTTCAAGTGACAAGTGNGATAATCTCGAAAGGAATTACCAAAGTAGATATTTAAGAAATCGAGGATAAACGAATCTTGATATAATTTTATTTGGAGATCAAAATTGTGATTATAAATATATTGAGACAATTAAAGCTCTATTCCTGTATTCGGAGATATTTGTGGTTTATTGTAATCGATCGATTTAATCAAGTAACGTGTCTCGAAAACCGGAGCGTTACAAAGTAATATCAGAGATTAGGCATCAAATCTTATATGAGCCTTGTAGGAAGTGAGACTATCAGCTTTCGTTGTAGGTATATTAGTTTGAACTGTGTGGAGTAAGTCAANATTTAAGTCATTAATTATGATTTTATATAATCAATGCTCATTTTTAGAAATTTCAAATGAACAAATGAAGTTCAAATATAAATTCTTTATGTGAAAACAAGTCGAATGACTCTAATATAGGTTATATTTCATATTGAAATAAAAATATTATAATATCTAAATGGTATAATGGTTGGATAATATATGTGTTACATATGAGATACATATATAGTATATACATTATACAAGTGTTGGCTATAAATAGCTGCATCTACCGGTGAGCAAGCCATGGGAAGAACATAGGAGAAGAGAGATAGAGAGACAAAAAAATAAAGAAAAAAAGAAAAAGTTAGGAGATTTTAGGGTCAAAATTTGAGCGGTGATTTTACTTTAAAATTTAAGTATTTGATTCTTGGTATTTTGAATTTCATATCTATTGAAGTTATTAATGATTTTGAGGTACGGGATAGTATATAATATGCTCCTGTTTTTTAAATCTCTTCGCAAGGAGCGTCCTTTGATTATCTAAAATTTGTATTCCTATTGATTATTCTAATTGATACGACATTTTGATATTTTCATTGGTTAACTTATTTTTTTGCTAAATACTTTAGAATTGATTGATACATGTACGAAGTGTACTTTGGACATAATTGATGAAATATGATTATGGCCACTGCGGGGTGTGATTAGTTATTATGAGTATGAATTTGTATGTCCAAGTGTCACTTGTCATACCACCAAGAGGAACCGAGTATGAGGCTATATTTAATAGCAGTTGAGCTATGTGGTCTATCGAATGTGATTCTTAATTTCGTTATCCATGATTCTTATCATCTGAATTATTTGATATTTGGTTATTCATATTTTTTCTCGTTGAGCAAATTATTTCTTGTCATATTGTATACTTCTCCACTTTTAATATTTTTTTTTCAGGATAATCTCGAAAGGAATTACCAAAGTAGATATTTAAGAAATCGAGGATAAACGAATCTTGATATAATTTTATTTGGAGATCAAAATTGTGATTATAAATATATTGAGACAATTAAAGCTCTATTCCTGTATTCGGAGATATTTGTGGTTTATTGTAATCGATCGATTTAATCAAGTAACGTGTCTCGAAAACCGGAGCGTTACAAAGTAATATCAGAGATTAGGTATCAAATCTTATATGAGCCTTGTAGGAAGTGAGACTATCAGCTTTCGTTGTAGGTATATTAGTTTGAACTGTGTGGAGTAAGTCAATCATTTTCCATTAGACGGATGTATAAGTTGAAATTCATATCAAAATTTTGGATTATATAGTAAAGAGTTGAAAAATGTATCAAAGTGCACAGCGGATATTTATGTAATGTATTCATACTTATTTTACTCTCAAGGTTAGTATCAAATTTTGGGGACGAAATTTTTTTTAAGGAAGGTAGATTGTAACGACCCTTATATAAATTAATCACCGACATGCTAATTAAGTTATCAATTATAATTCTATATAATTAAGAATTATTTAAAAAAAATCAAATAAATAAATAGAACTCCAATAAGAATTTCTTGAGAGAAGATTAACTATAATATAGGACATATTTCACATTAAAATAATAAATAAAAAGACGTAATGTCCAAATAATGTAGTAAATTGGTAAAACAATATATATATATATATGTAATTAAGCATGTGACAAATGAGTGGGAATATTATAAGAGGGACAAGTGTAAATTTTTTTGTTAAAAAATAAAAAATTAGTTTATGGAGTATGAATTTCGAGGACAAAATTCTTTTTAAGGGGAGTAGATTGTGACAACCCGTATTAAAATTAATCACTAACATGTTATTTAAGTCGTTAATTATGATTTTATATAATCAATGCTCATTTTTAGAAATTTCAAATGAACAAATGAAGCTCAAATATAAATTATTTATGTGAAAACAAGTTGAATGACTCTAATATAGGTCATATTTCGTATTGAAATAAAAATATTATAGTATCTAAATGGTATAATGGTTGGATAATATATGTGTTACATATGAGATACATATATAGTATATACATTATACAAGTGTCAAATGGGTGGGGATGGTATGGTGTTCAAGTGACAAGTGTTTCAATATAAAAAAAAACAATGACCACAAAAATTGGACAAGTGTCCACTTCCCCATGCTAATGTAAGCCAACTTACATAATGGCCTTGTAGGCCAAATGAAGCCTTCATCAGTTGGCTATAAATAGCTGCGTCTACCGGTGAGCAAGCCATGGGAACAACATAGGACGAGAGAGAGAGAGAGAGAGAGAGAAGAGGGAGATAAAAAAAAAGAAAGAAAAAAAGAAAAAGTTATGAGATTTTAGGGTCAAAATTTGAGCTATGAATTTTACTTTAAAATTTAAGTATTTGATTCTTGGTATTTCGAATTTCATATCTATTGAAGTTATTAATGATCTTGAGGTACGGAGTAGTATACAATATGCTCCTGTCTTTTAAATCTCTTTGCAAAGAGTGTCCTTTGATTATCTAAAANTTCAAATATAAATTCTTTATGTGAAAACAAGTCGAATGACTCTAATATAGGTTATATTTCATATTGAAATAAAAATATTATAATATCTAAATGGTATAATGGTTGGATAATATATGTGTTACATATGAGATACATATATAGTATATACATTATACAAGTGTCAAATGGGTGGGGATGGTATGGTGTTCAAGTGACAAGTATTTCTATATAAAAAAAACAATGGCCACAAAAATTGGACTTTTTAAGTGTCCACTTACTTCACCATCCTAATGTAAGCCAACTTACGTAATGGCCTTGTAGGCCAAATGAAGCCTTCATGTGTTGGCTATAAATAGCTGCATCTACCGGTGAGCAAGCCATGGGAAGAACATAGGAGAAGAGAGATAGAGAGACAAAAAAATAAAGAAAAAAAGAAAAAGTTAGGAGATTTTAGGGTCAAAATTTGAGCGGTGATTTTACTTTAAAATTTAAGTATTTGATTCTTGGTATTTTGAATTTCATATCTATTGAAGTTATTAATGATTTTGAGGTACGGGATAGTATATAATATGCTCCTGTTTTTTAAATCTCTTCGCAAGGAGCGTCCTTTGATTATCTAAAATTTGTATTCCTATTGATTATTCTAATTGATACGACATTTTGATATTTTCATTGGTTAACTTATTTTTTTGCTAAATACTTTAGAATTGATTGATACATGTACGAAGTGTACTTTGGACATAATTGATGAAATATGATTATGGCCACTGCGGGGTGTGATTAGTTATTATGAGTATGAATTTGTATGTCCAAGTGTCACTTGTCATACCACCAAGAGGAACCGAGTATGAGGCTATATTTAATAGCAGTTGAGCTATGTGGTCTATCGAATGTGATTCTTAATTTCGTTATCCATGATTCTTATCATCTGAATTATTTGATATTTGGTTATTCATATTTTTTCTCGTTGAGCAAATTATTTCTTGTCATATTGTATACTTCTCCACTTTTAATATTTTTTTTTCAGGATAATCTCGAAAGGAATTACCAAAGTAGATATTTAAGAAATCGAGGATAAACGAATCTTGATATAATTTTATTTGGAGATCAAAATTGTGATTATAAATATATTGAGACAATTAAAGCTCTATTCCTGTATTCGGAGATATTTGTGGTTTATTGTAATCGATCGATTTAATCAAGTAACGTGTCTCGAAAACCGGAGCGTTACAAAGTAATATCAGAGATTAGGTATCAAATCTTATATGAGCCTTGTAGGAAGTGAGACTATCAGCTTTCGTTGTAGGTATATTAGTTTGAACTGTGTGGAGTAAGTCAATCATTTTCCATTAGACGGATGTATAAGTTGAAATTCATATCAAAATTTTGGATTATATAGTAAAGAGTTGAAAAATGTATCAAAGTGCACAGCGGATATTTATGTAATGTATTCATACTTATTTTACTCTCAAGGTTAGTATCAAATTTTGGGGACGAAATTTTTTTTAAGGAAGGTAGATTGTAACGACCCTTATATAAATTAATCACCGACATGCTAATTAAGTTATCAATTATAATTCTATATAATTAAGAATTATTTAAAAAAAATCAAATAAATAAATAGAACTCCAATAAGAATTTCTTGAGAGAAGATTAACTATAATATAGGACATATTTCACATTAAAATAATAAATAAAAAGACGTAATGTCCAAATAATGTAGTAAATTGGTAAAACAATATATATATATATATGTAATTAAGCATGTGACAAATGAGTGGGAATATTATAAGAGGGACAAGTGTAAATTTTTTTGTTAAAAAATAAAAAATTAGTTTATGGAGTATGAATTTCGAGGACAAAATTCTTTTTAAGGGGAGTAGATTGTGACAACCCGTATTAAAATTAATCACTAACATGTTATTTAAGTCGTTAATTATGATTTTATATAATCAATGCTCATTTTTAGAAATTTCAAATGAACAAATGAAGCTCAAATATAAATTATTTATGTGAAAACAAGTTGAATGACTCTAATATAGGTCATATTTCGTATTGAAATAAAAATATTATAGTATCTAAATGGTATAATGGTTGGATAATATATGTGTTACATATGAGATACATATATAGTATATACATTATACAAGTGTCAAATGGGTGGGGATGGTATGGTGTTCAAGTGACAAGTGTTTCAATATAAAAAAAAACAATGACCACAAAAATTGGACAAGTGTCCACTTCCCCATGCTAATGTAAGCCAACTTACATAATGGCCTTGTAGGCCAAATGAAGCCTTCATCAGTTGGCTATAAATAGCTGCGTCTACCGGTGAGCAAGCCATGGGAACAACATAGGACGAGAGAGAGAGAGAGAGAGAGAGAAGAGGGAGATAAAAAAAAAGAAAGAAAAAAAGAAAAAGTTATGAGATTTTAGGGTCAAAATTTGAGCTATGAATTTTACTTTAAAATTTAAGTATTTGATTCTTGGTATTTCGAATTTCATATCTATTGAAGTTATTAATGATCTTGAGGTACGGAGTAGTATACAATATGCTCCTGTCTTTTAAATCTCTTTGCAAAGAGTGTCCTTTGATTATCTAAAATTTGTATTCCTATTGATTATTCTGATTGATACAACATTCTGATATTTTCATTGGTTAACTTATTTTTTTTGTTAAATATTTTGGGATTGATTGGTACATGTACGAAGTGTACTTAGGGCATAATTGATGAAATGTGATTATGGCCCCTGCGAGGTGCAATTGTGATTACAGTCCTGCGGGGTATGATTAGATATTATGCTCAAGTGTCACTTGTCATGCCACCAAGAGGAAACGAGTATGAGACTATGTTTGATAGACGTTGAGCTATGTAGCCTGTCGAATGTGATTCTTGATTTCGTTATCCATGATTCTTATCATCTAAATTATTTGGTATTTGGTCATTCATATATTTCTCGTTAAGCATATTATTTCTTGTCATATTATATACTTTTCCGCTTTTAATATTTTTTTTCAAGATAATCTCGGAGAGAATAATCAAAGTTGATATTTGAATCAAAGATGGACGAATCTTGATATAATTTTTAATTTTTATTGTTATTTGAAAATCAAAATTGTAATTATAAATTTATTGAGGCAATTAGAGCTTTGTCCCTATATTCAGAGATATTTATGATTTATTGTGATCAATTGATTTAATCAAGTAACGCATCTCGGGAATCGGAGCGTAACATATTTTTTGAGACTTATTTGTCATTTGAATATATATTTATTTTAGAGTTTGTATTGCCTATATGTACATAGGGGATGTGGTATTTGTTTAGAAAGACTTAGATTATTAGTGAATATTGATATTACTTGCTCCCCAAGTTCCATACTCTTTCTTCTTCTCTGTTCATCCCCTAATTCTTCCCCTTCATCTACATCACATAATGTCTATTATAACCAATTTCCAAAATGATGGAATATTATAGCAATAAACTTCTTTTCTCTTTCTCTTTCTCTTTCTCTTTCTCNGAGAAGAGAGATAGAGAGACAAAAAAATAAAGAAAAAAAGAAAAAGTTAGGAGATTTTAGGGTCAAAATTTGAGCGGTGATTTTACTTTAAAATTTAAGTATTTGATTCTTGGTATTTTGAATTTCATATCTATTGAAGTTATTAATGATTTTGAGGTACGGGATAGTATATAATATGCTCCTGTTTTTTAAATCTCTTCGCAAGGAGCGTCCTTTGATTATCTAAAATTTGTATTCCTATTGATTATTCTAATTGATACGACATTTTGATATTTTCATTGGTTAACTTATTTTTTTGCTAAATACTTTAGAATTGATTGATACATGTACGAAGTGTACTTTGGACATAATTGATGAAATATGATTATGGCCACTGCGGGGTGTGATTAGTTATTATGAGTATGAATTTGTATGTCCAAGTGTCACTTGTCATACCACCAAGAGGAACCGAGTATGAGGCTATATTTAATAGCAGTTGAGCTATGTGGTCTATCGAATGTGATTCTTAATTTCGTTATCCATGATTCTTATCATCTGAATTATTTGATATTTGGTTATTCATATTTTTTCTCGTTGAGCAAATTATTTCTTGTCATATTGTATACTTCTCCACTTTTAATATTTTTTTTTCAGGATAATCTCGAAAGGAATTACCAAAGTAGATATTTAAGAAATCGAGGATAAACGAATCTTGATATAATTTTATTTGGAGATCAAAATTGTGATTATAAATATATTGAGACAATTAAAGCTCTATTCCTGTATTCGGAGATATTTGTGGTTTATTGTAATCGATCGATTTAATCAAGTAACGTGTCTCGAAAACCGGAGCGTTACAAAGTAATATCAGAGATTAGGTATCAAATCTTATATGAGCCTTGTAGGAAGTGAGACTATCAGCTTTCGTTGTAGGTATATTAGTTTGAACTGTGTGGAGTAAGTCAATCATTTTCCATTAGACGGATGTATAAGTTGAAATTCATATCAAAATTTTGGATTATATAGTAAAGAGTTGAAAAATGTATCAAAGTGCACAGCGGATATTTATGTAATGTATTCATACTTATTTTACTCTCAAGGTTAGTATCAAATTTTGGGGACGAAATTTTTTTTAAGGAAGGTAGATTGTAACGACCCTTATATAAATTAATCACCGACATGCTAATTAAGTTATCAATTATAATTCTATATAATTAAGAATTATTTAAAAAAAATCAAATAAATAAATAGAACTCCAATAAGAATTTCTTGAGAGAAGATTAACTATAATATAGGACATATTTCACATTAAAATAATAAATAAAAAGACGTAATGTCCAAATAATGTAGTAAATTGGTAAAACAATATATATATATATATGTAATTAAGCATGTGACAAATGAGTGGGAATATTATAAGAGGGACAAGTGTAAATTTTTTTGTTAAAAAATAAAAAATTAGTTTATGGAGTATGAATTTCGAGGACAAAATTCTTTTTAAGGGGAGTAGATTGTGACAACCCGTATTAAAATTAATCACTAACATGTTATTTAAGTCGTTAATTATGATTTTATATAATCAATGCTCATTTTTAGAAATTTCAAATGAACAAATGAAGCTCAAATATAAATTATTTATGTGAAAACAAGTTGAATGACTCTAATATAGGTCATATTTCGTATTGAAATAAAAATATTATAGTATCTAAATGGTATAATGGTTGGATAATATATGTGTTACATATGAGATACATATATAGTATATACATTATACAAGTGTCAAATGGGTGGGGATGGTATGGTGTTCAAGTGACAAGTGTTTCAATATAAAAAAAAACAATGACCACAAAAATTGGACAAGTGTCCACTTCCCCATGCTAATGTAAGCCAACTTACATAATGGCCTTGTAGGCCAAATGAAGCCTTCATCAGTTGGCTATAAATAGCTGCGTCTACCGGTGAGCAAGCCATGGGAACAACATAGGACGAGAGAGAGAGAGAGAGAGAGAGAAGAGGGAGATAAAAAAAAAGAAAGAAAAAAAGAAAAAGTTATGAGATTTTAGGGTCAAAATTTGAGCTATGAATTTTACTTTAAAATTTAAGTATTTGATTCTTGGTATTTCGAATTTCATATCTATTGAAGTTATTAATGATCTTGAGGTACGGAGTAGTATACAATATGCTCCTGTCTTTTAAATCTCTTTGCAAAGAGTGTCCTTTGATTATCTAAAATTTGTATTCCTATTGATTATTCTGATTGATACAACATTCTGATATTTTCATTGGTTAACTTATTTTTTTTGTTAAATATTTTGGGATTGATTGGTACATGTACGAAGTGTACTTAGGGCATAATTGATGAAATGTGATTATGGCCCCTGCGAGGTGCAATTGTGATTACAGTCCTGCGGGGTATGATTAGATATTATGCTCAAGTGTCACTTGTCATGCCACCAAGAGGAAACGAGTATGAGACTATGTTTGATAGACGTTGAGCTATGTAGCCTGTCGAATGTGATTCTTGATTTCGTTATCCATGATTCTTATCATCTAAATTATTTGGTATTTGGTCATTCATATATTTCTCGTTAAGCATATTATTTCTTGTCATATTATATACTTTTCCGCTTTTAATATTTTTTTTCAAGATAATCTCGGAGAGAATAATCAAAGTTGATATTTGAATCAAAGATGGACGAATCTTGATATAATTTTTAATTTTTATTGTTATTTGAAAATCAAAATTGTAATTATAAATTTATTGAGGCAATTAGAGCTTTCTCCCTATATTCAGAGATATTTATGATTTATTGTGATCAATTGATTTAATCAAGTAACGCATCTCGGGAATCGGAGCGTAACATATTTTTTGAGACTTATTTGTCATTTGAATATATATTTATTTTAGAGTTTGTATTGCCTATATGTACATAGGGGATGTGGTATTTGTTTAGAAAGACTTAGATTATTAGTGAATATTGATATTACTTGCTCCCCAAGTTCCATACTCTTTCTTCTTCTCTGTTCATCCCCTAATTCTTCCCCTTCATCTACATCACATAATGTCTATTATAACCAATTTCCAAAATGATGGAATATTATAGCAATAAACTTCTTTTCTCTTTCTCTTTCTCTTTCTCTTTCTCTTTCATGCATGTCTCTTCTTTGCAAGTGTGATCTAAGCCTTCATGGTATCAAAGTCACTCTCATGCAATTGAGTTAGGATTGATTGGTTGTTTCTTAATAATTTGAAGCCAAAGTAATGACACAAACGAAAACAAACACAAGAAAGAAAGGCATTGCGTGAACAGTACCCCTCACTGTTCATGAACAGTGCCGATACTTTGTGGGTCCCATATGGTTGTTTTCATCTCTCTTTAATGCCAAGTTTTGAGGTAATTTGATACACCGAAACCCTAGTTTTTGCAGAATATTCTAGACTTGGGTATTTCATAAATTGAAGTTTTTTGCTACAATTGGTGGCAAGACCCTTGGTTGTTGGCTGTTGTTGTTGCAAGTTTTAAAAGGAAAATTAGGGTTTAGTTTTGAAACATCAGTTGTAAAAGGAAGGAAGAAGTCAAGATCCAAATTTTTCTTTTAGCATAAAACTCAGTTTTCTGAGAAACTACAGTTATGAAATGTGAAAATTAAGTTGTTACACAATCTATAGAAGACGAGTTCCAATTAGTCCCTTCTTTTGTCTTTTGTTGTCCAGCAGTTTCAGAAATTCCCATCAACACATCAGCCTAATGTTTTGTCTATTTCATCTCCAGTAGCTTTGTGTTCATCAACACTTTTCAAGTATATCTCGCTCCACTTGGGTCTTTGATTCAAGGGCTACAATCATATGATTAATGATCTATCTTTGTTTCTTTCCACTTCATCTCCCCCTCCCCATACTACTAGTCTAGATGCCAATGGAACTTCCATGTTGTTGGTAGCAAGGATCAAAATATCGTTTCGATGTATTGTTTCGGTCACCTAGAAAACGGAAACATTTCGACATGTTTTGGAAACGTTTCGACCTGTTTCAAAAACATAATAAAAAAAAAAAATATTTAGGAATTATTTTTTTTAAATATTGATTAAAATATATCAAAGTATCTTGAATACCTTGAAACATTCTAAAACAATTGTGCAAATATATTGAAATATTATAATAAATTTAAAAACATTATGGAATACCTCAAAAAATCAGAATTTCGATTTCATCACTGTTTCGTTTCGGTCTCCTTGAAAACGAAAACATTTCAGACGATTCGACCGTTTCAAAACGATATTTTGATCCTTGGTTGGTAGGTGTTAGATGTATATAACTTCATTTTCTCTCTTTATGATGTTTCCTGTACCCCTCAACGATCTCTGAACTTCTTAAACTGTTGTAGCAGTCATTTGCCTCTAGATACCATCTCAAATGGATGTCAACAATACTTTTCTGAATGATGATTTGGCTAAAGGGGTTTTTATGGTTCCTTTCCATGGTCTCCCTCACTGGTGATGTATATAAACTTACAAAAGCTTTGTATGGTCTCAAACAGTTTCCATGCCCAAGGTTTTAGAAATTTTCTATGGCATTCCAGTGATCATAATTCTACTCTTTTTCTTCATTCTAATTCCCTAGTCAGATTGTTATTATTATTACTGGGAATGATTGAGGTTATCTCAGTTTTGAAGTTTCATTTATAGTACAAATTGAGATGAAAGATTTTGGTCTCCATCGCTATTTTATGGACATTGAATTGGATTCTTCGCCTAATGGTTGTCTTATTTCACACTTTTAAGTATGATACCGATGTTATACACAGAGATTGATTAACACATGCTCGAACTGTTGCGACTCCTCTCAAGCTTAATGCCTATTACACTACGACCGATGGTGTCCTTTTTGCTAATCTTACTTTGTGTAGGGTTCTTGTTGGTGGTTTGGTCTATCTCATTTTTACACGATCTCATATTGGTTACAGTGTTCATATTGTGACTCAATTTGACTCTTTACAACTACAATTGCCTAGATTGTAGTTTTCCAAATTGTGTCATCTTCACGGCACTTTATATCAGAGTGTTTTGTTCTCTCCACTTCTTCTTTGGAGCTTCGTGTCTTTTTTTATGCTGACTGGGCAGGTGCTGCCATAAATCATAAATCCACGGTTTGTTTTTGTGTCTTTGTAATTCCCTAATGTCTTGAAGGAGCAAGAAAAAGACCGTTATCACTTGTTTCACTATTGAGCTTAAATATCATGCTATGACTACTACTACATCAGAGATAGTTTGACTGAGAGTTACTTGTCAATCTAGAAATTTCCTTTTCTGCTCCTACTTCCATGTACTAACACAACAAGAGTCCCATTTAGATTTTACACAATTTTATTCTTCATGAGTGGATCAAGCATATCGAATTGACTGCCATTTTGTGTGCTGCCACCATCTTTAGCTTTGGTCCTTTGGACTATTTCATTGCCTTTTGTTTATTCTACTATGCAATTCATCAACTTTTCACGAAATTTCAAACACCTCCACATTTTTAACTCTTGATACGATCTACTGCCAAATCATGAGTTTGAGGGGTGTTAAAATTGTATTTATGTTCATATGTATTTATCATTAAGGGTATTCTAGTCTTTCTCTTGCAGTAGGGTTTTATATAGACTGTCTCTTGCACCTAGTTTTCATAATGATCAACTATTAGAGCAACAAACTTTTTTCTCTTTCTCTTCTCCCATGTTTGTCTTTTCTCGTTCACAAAGTTTACGAGTTGTTTGAGATTACTTAAAAAGAAGTTCTTTTAGAACTTTTTACTTATCATAAGTACTTGCAACAAAAAAGTGGTGTTTGGAATGACTCCTTAAAAACACTTTTAAACAAGTCAAAGTATTTTTAACACTTAAATAAGTTAATAAGTAAAAGAAAAAAAAATAACTTCTCCTTCTAAGAAACGCNTCAACTTTTCACGAAATTTCAAACACCTCCACATTTTTAACTCTTGATACAATCTACTGCCAAATCATGAGTTTGAGGGGTGTTAAAATTGTATTTATGTTCATATGTATTTATCATTAAGGGTATTCTAGTCTTTCTCTTGCAGTAGGGTTTTATATAGACTGTCTCTTGCACCTAGTTTTCATAATGATCAACTATTAGAGCAACAAACTTTTTTCTCTTTCTCTTCTCCCATGTTTGTCTTTTCTCGTTCACAAAGTTTACGAGTTGTTTGAGATTACTTAAAAAGAAGTTCTTTTAGAACTTTTTACTTATCATAAGTACTTGCAACAAAAAAGTGGTGTTTGGAATGACTCCTTAAAAACACTTTTAAACAAGTCAAAGTATTTTTAACACTTAAATAAGTTAATAAGTAAAAGAAAAAAAAATNTGATGATTTGGCTAAAGGGGTTTTTATGGTTCCTTTCCATGGTCTCCCTCACTGGTGATGTATATAAACTTACAAAAGCTTTGTATGGTCTCAAACAGTTTCCATGCCCAAGGTTTTAGAAATTTTCTATGGCATTCCAGTGATCATAATTCTACTCTTTTTCTTCATTCTAATTCCCTAGTCAGATTGTTATTATTATTACTGGGAATGATTGAGGTTATCTCAGTTTTGAAGTTTCATTTATAGTACAAATTGAGATGAAAGATTTTGGTCTCCATCGCTATTTTATGGACATTGAATTGGATTCTTCGCCTAATGGTTGTCTTCTTTCACACTTTTAAGTATGATACCGATGTTATACACAGAGATTGATTAACACATGCTCGAACTGTTGAGACTCCTCTCAAGCTTAATGCCTATTACACTACGACCGATGGTGTCCTTTTTGCTAATCTTACTTTGTGTAGGGTTCTTGTAGGTGGTTTGGTCTATCTCATTTNATTTCACACTTTTAAGTATGATACCGATGTTATACACAGAGATTGATTAACACATGCTCGAACTGTTGCGACTCCTCTCAAGCTTAATGCCTATTACACTACGACCGATGGTGTCCTTTTTGCTAATCTTACTTTGTGTAGGGTTCTTGTTGGTGGTTTGGTCTATCTCATTTTTACACGATCTCATATTGGTTACAGTGTTCATATTGTGACTCAATTTGACTCTTTACAACTACAATTGCCTAGATTGTAGTTTTCCAAATTGTGTCATCTTCACGGCACTTTATATCAGAGTGTTTTGTTCTCTCCACTTCTTCTTTGGAGCTTCGTGTCTTTTTTTATGCTGACTGGGCAGGTGCTGCCATAAATCATAAATCCACGGTTTGTTTTTGTGTCTTTGTAATTCCCTAATGTCTTGAAGGAGCAAGAAAAAGACCGTTATCACTTGTTTCACTATTGAGCTTAAATATCATGCTATGACTACTACTACATCAGAGATAGTTTGACTGAGAGTTACTTGTCAATCTAGAAATTTCCTTTTCTGCTCCTACTTCCATGTACTAACACAACAAGAGTCCCATTTAGATTTTACACAATTTTATTCTTCATGAGTGGATCAAGCATATCGAATTGACTGCCATTTTGTGTGCTGCCACCATCTTTAGCTTTGGTCCTTTGGACTATTTCATTGCCTTTTGTTTATTCTACTATGCAATTCATCAACTTTTCACGAAATTTCAAACACCTCCACATTTTTAACTCTTGATACGATCTACTGCCAAATCATGAGTTTGAGGGGTGTTAAAATTGTATTTATGTTCATATGTATTTATCATTAAGGGTATTCTAGTCTTTCTCTTGCAGTAGGGTTTTATATAGACTGTCTCTTGCACCTAGTTTTCATAATGATCAACTATTAGAGCAACAAACTTTTTTCTCTTTCTCTTCTCCCATGTTTGTCTTTTCTCGTTCACAAAGTTTACGAGTTGTTTGAGATTACTTAAAAAGAAGTTCTTTTAGAACTTTTTACTTATCATAAGTACTTGCAACAAAAAAGTGGTGTTTGGAATGACTCCTTAAAAACACTTTTAAACAAGTCAAAGTATTTTTAACACTTAAATAAGTTAATAAGTAAAAGAAAAAAAAATAACTTCTCCTTCTAAGAAACGCTTTTAAAAAAATAACTTCTCATTTTCACCCACTCCCCCGATATCTCCCTCCTGATGCTCTCTGTCGTTGGTAGCATCTAGCCACTTTCATCTTGCAGGCCACCGAGGATGACATTGCCTTCAATCGTCTTGCCGATGATCAATGACGCCGGAGACTGAGATATCACTGACAATGCCGGAAACAACCTATCTTTCACAGATCTTTGATTTACCGCTGATCCAAATCCACTTCAAACGAGGTACAATCTCTTCGTTTTAACTAATTTTATAGCTTTTATTTCACAGATCTGTCATCGCAAAACAAGAATTACATCTTTCTTTTGATTCATTGTGGCTTGATATAATTTGGTTTATGTGGTTTTTTGGTAGAGATTTTTATGAAATTTGAGGAGATTGTTGAAAGATTTTGGGGAAAATTTATTGATCTGATCCATGATTACCGTGGAAGTTGATTATATTTAGATCCATGAGATATATAGGATTTGTATGGATTGCAAAATTAAACTGTTCATTGCCCCCTATGGATGTTCCTAGAAAGGGTGGATATAAAATAGAGTATACATGTTTGTTTTGAAAGTTTTATTCTTATTTAGTTATCTAACTTTTCTTTGAACAACTGTAGAACCCCCATGTGGTGAAGTCATGTTTCACAATCAAAGGAAATAATCCCAACAGTTGACATCCCAGTAATAGGAGATGTAACATTGTGAATCTTGAGATTCTCCTGCTCAAACCTCCCTTCAATCGGAATAATCTTAAGTTTCTAACCTTAGAAAATTATAGAAACCTACCTGGCATCTAAATTGCAACTCAAATGATATGTTTGGTCACAAAGATGTACCAGCTTCATCTTCTTTTGTGGGTTTTGCTTCAATTTTATGTTTTGAGATCAATATGATTGCGTTTATTGTTGGATGGCTCCATTTTCTTGATATATGTATATATTGTGTGTGTGTGCATGTATTTATGTATAAATGTAGAGAACGATAGGCTTTCTTTCNATTGGTGGATGGCTCCATTTTCTTGATATATGTATATATTGTGTGTGTGTGCATGTATTTATGTATAAATGTAGAGAACGATAGGCTTACTTTCCATGTTTTTCATTGTGTCCTTGTTTTTTTTTAATAGGAAACTAATCACTTTTNTATTGTTGGATGGCTCCATTTTCTTGATATATGTATATATTGTGTGTGTGTGCATGTATTTATGTATAAATGTAGAGAACGATAGGCTTTCTTTCCATGTTTTTCATTGTGTCCTTGTTTTTTTTTAATAGGAAACTAATCACTTTTATTAATGAATAAAATGTAAATTACATGAGAAAAAATTAGATAAGATATCCAACTAAAAGCAAACAAATAAATGTAGTGAATTAAAAAAGCCTATAGATCACATGAAGCTCTCCATCAAATAGCAAAATTCCATTGAACTCCTTTGAAACCAAAGCCCAAAAAGATGCTAAGAAATAAATACGGTCCCACATTCCTTCTACAAATTCACACTAGTCTTCAAAAATTCTAGCATTTTGTTCTTTCTAAATAACATATTTATCAGATCTTCCCAATCTTTTCAAATCGTCAACAAACACTAAATTTGATGTTACAGCAATCACCTAACTCATACACAGCGCAAAACAAATGATATCACAATGTCAATGCAAGGGGGTAGTGTAAAAATAAATTATCAATACTATCCAAATCACCTAAACATATTATACACCATTGCGGAAAAAGACAAGAACGAGGCCTCCTTTTCTGAGGCGTGTCATTAGTATTAATATTATTTCATTGTGTACTTGTAGATCATATGCATCTACAATTGATTTAATAAGTTTGGATGGTTTTTTGTGATGCTTTGGATGTGAGCTGTGTCATTTCTGGTAGTACAAGATAGAAATGCACGAATAGTTGATTTATGGCTTTATTGAATTTAGAGATATCAAATTGAGGAGTAAATAATAATCTAGAAAACTGGGTAAAATTACAGATGTCAAGTTATATGTGATTAATGTTATTGAAATAACTGTAAAACTAAAAACTTTAAAACTAAAATCTTTTGTAATCTGTTTGGTTCTTGTTTATTTTCTCTCCGCAACAAGATTATGTGGGTGTAAATTATAAATTAAAAGTCATGGACAAGGCTTCTGAAACTCTCACCGGCTGAATCTAACCATGGGACATATTGGTTCGTTCTATAATTCTCTTTCTTTATTCTTTCTTTCATGTTATGTCCCTTTTTGTGATCTGTTAAATGCATCCAACTCTTGTAATTGGAAACTATTGATCAAAACACCAAATTAAGGTTTAGCTCATGGACCAAAAGAAGTTTTGCTTTTCTCTCATCCCCAATCAAACGAAACTTGTCAGTTGCATTAACTATTTATCATGTACATTTACTTTAGATGGATTCTAGTAGTGCCAAAAATGAAGGAAAAAAAAGAGTAAAGTGGACTGCAAAGAGACATAAGACTTTCTTCAAGTTATGCGTTGAAGAGGTTTGCAAAGGGAATCAAACCACATCTAGTTTTAACAAGCGAGATTGGAAAGATATTATGGATGGGTTTGCCGCAAAGGAAAATATCAGATACCCTCAAAAGACATTTGAGGAATCATTTTGCTAATACAAATGAAGTATGGAAGTCGTGGCACAAATTGATCGGTCACACTAGAGTGATTATTGATCCTAGAACTGGAGGTGCCGTGTGTGGTGACCACACATGAATATATTTGTTAAGGTAACATGCAATTAGGTTAATGTTAAACATTTGAACAAGTTAGTTGTTTTAAAATTATGATCATGAATTTTTCCTTACCACGTGCAAATCCACTACTTAAAAAGTATGCTAATGAAGGTGTGGAGCCAGAGGAGGCGGAAGGCAATGTGAATAGATTTGTTATCGAAGAGGAAATTGATTTACCAAATATGAATCCAATTTTATTCGAAGAGAAAGCATATTGCTTCAGCAATTTACAAAGACGATCAAGCATAACTATTTGATTGCATTTTTTTTTTTGGCAAGTGATTTCATAAAATCGAAGATAAATACCCGTATACCGTATGTGTGACGGATNAGGGACAAGTGTAAATTTTTTTGTTAAAAAATAAAAAATTAGTTTATGGAGTATGAATTTCGAGGACAAAATTCTTTTTAAGGGGAGTAGATTGTGACAACCCGTATTAAAATTAATCACTAACATGTTATTTAAGTCGTTAATTATGATTTTATATAATCAATGCTCATTTTTAGAAATTTCAAATGAACAAATGAAGCTCAAATATAAATTATTTATGTGAAAACAAGTTGAATGACTCTAATATAGGTCATATTTCGTATTGAAATAAAAATATTATAGTATCTAAATGGTATAATGGTTGGATAATATATGTGTTACATATGAGATACATATATAGTATATACATTATACAAGTGTCAAATGGGTGGGGATGGTATGGTGTTCAAGTGACAAGTGTTTCAATATAAAAAAAAACAATGACCACAAAAATTGGACAAGTGTCCACTTCCCCATGCTAATGTAAGCCAACTTACATAATGGCCTTGTAGGCCAAATGAAGCCTTCATCAGTTGGCTATAAATAGCTGCGTCTACCGGTGAGCAAGCCATGGGAACAACATAGGACGAGAGAGAGAGAGAGAGAGAGAGAAGAGGGAGATAAAAAAAAAGAAAGAAAAAAAGAAAAAGTTATGAGATTTTAGGGTCAAAATTTGAGCTATGAATTTTACTTTAAAATTTAAGTATTTGATTCTTGGTATTTCGAATTTCATATCTATTGAAGTTATTAATGATCTTGAGGTACGGAGTAGTATACAATATGCTCCTGTCTTTTAAATCTCTTTGCAAAGAGTGTCCTTTGATTATCTAAAATTTGTATTCCTATTGATTATTCTGATTGATACAACATTCTGATATTTTCATTGGTTAACTTATTTTTTTTGTTAAATATTTTGGGATTGATTGGTACATGTACGAAGTGTACTTAGGGCATAATTGATGAAATGTGATTATGGCCCCTGCGAGGTGCAATTGTGATTACAGTCCTGCGGGGTATGATTAGATATTATGCTCAAGTGTCACTTGTCATGCCACCAAGAGGAAACGAGTATGAGACTATGTTTGATAGACGTTGAGCTATGTAGCCTGTCGAATGTGATTCTTGATTTCGTTATCCATGATTCTTATCATCTAAATTATTTGGTATTTGGTCATTCATATATTTCTCGTTAAGCATATTATTTCTTGTCATATTATATACTTTTCCGCTTTTAATATTTTTTTTCAAGATAATCTCGGAGAGAATAATCAAAGTTGATATTTGAATCAAAGATGGACGAATCTTGATATAATTTTTAATTTTTATTGTTATTTGAAAATCAAAATTGTAATTATAAATTTATTGAGGCAATTAGAGCTTTCTCCCTATATTCAGAGATATTTATGATTTATTGTGATCAATTGATTTAATCAAGTAACGCATCTCGGGAATCGGAGCGTAACATATTTTTTGAGACTTATTTGTCATTTGAATATATATTTATTTTAGAGTTTGTATTGCCTATATGTACATAGGGGATGTGGTATTTGTTTAGAAAGACTTAGATTATTAGTGAATATTGATATTACTTGCTCCCCAAGTTCCATACTCTTTCTTCTTCTCTGTTCATCCCCTAATTCTTCCCCTTCATCTACATCACATAATGTCTATTATAACCAATTTCCAAAATGATGGAATATTATAGCAATAAACTTCTTTTCTCTTTCTCTTTCTCTTTCTCTTTCTCTTTCATGCATGTCTCTTCTTTGCAAGTGTGATCTAAGCCTTCATGGTATCAAAGTCACTCTCATGCAATTGAGTTAGGATTGATTGGTTGTTTCTTAATAATTTGAAGCCAAAGTAATGACACAAACGAAAACAAACACAAGAAAGAAAGGCATTGCGTGAACAGTACCCCTCACTGTTCATGAACAGTGCCGATACTTTGTGGGTCCCATATGGTTGTTTTCATCTCTCTTTAATGCCAAGTTTTGAGGTAATTTGATACACCGAAACCCTAGTTTTTGCAGAATATTCTAGACTTGGGTATTTCATAAATTGAAGTTTTTTGCTACAATTGGTGGCAAGACCCTTGGTTGTTGGCTGTTGTTGTTGCAAGTTTTAAAAGGAAAATTAGGGTTTAGTTTTGAAACATCAGTTGTAAAAGGAAGGAAGAAGTCAAGATCCAAATTTTTCTTTTAGCATAAAACTCAGTTTTCTGAGAAACTACAGTTATGAAATGTGAAAATTAAGTTGTTACACAATCTATAGAAGACGAGTTCCAATTAGTCCCTTCTTTTGTCTTTTGTTGTCCAGCAGTTTCAGAAATTCCCATCAACACATCAGCCTAATGTTTTGTCTATTTCATCTCCAGTAGCTTTGTGTTCATCAACACTTTTCAAGTATATCTCGCTCCACTTGGGTCTTTGATTCAAGGGCTACAATCATATGATTAATGATCTATCTTTGTTTCTTTCCACTTCATCTCCCCCTCCCCATACTACTAGTCTAGATGCCAATGGAACTTCCATGTTGTTGGTAGCAAGGATCAAAATATCGTTTCGATGTATTGTTTCGGTCACCTAGAAAACGGAAACATTTCGACATGTTTTGGAAACGTTTCGACCTGTTTCAAAAACATAATGAAAAAAAAAAATATTTAGGAATTATTTTTTTTAAATATTGATTAAAATATATCAAATTATCTTGAATACCTTGAAACATTCTAAAACAATTGTGCAAATATATTGAAATATTATAATAAATTTAAAAACATTATGGAATACCTCAAAAAATCAGAATTTCGATTTCATCACTGTTTCGTTTCGGTCTCCTTGAAAACGAAAACATTTCAGACGATTCGACCGTTTCAAAACGATATTTTGATCCTTGGTTGGTAGGTGTTAGATGTATATAACTTCATTTTCTCTCTTTATGATGTTTCCTGTACCCCTCAACGATCTCTGAACTTCTTAAACTGTTGTAGCAGTCATTTGCCTCTAGATACCATCTCAAATGGATGTCAACAATACTTTTCTGAATGATGATTTGGCTAAAGGGGTTTTTATGGTTCCTTTCCATGGTCTCCCTCACTGGTGATGTATATAAACTTACAAAAGCTTTGTATGGTCTCAAACAGTTTCCATGCCCAAGGTGTTAGAAATTTTCTATGGCATTCCAGTGATCATAATTCTACTCTTTTTCTTCATTCTAATTCCCTAGTCAGATTGTTATTATTATTACTGGGAATGATTGAGGTTATCTCAGTTTTGAAGTTTCATTTATAGTACAAATTGAGATGAAAGATTTTGGTCTCCATCGCTATTTTATGGACATTGAATTGGATTCTTCGCCTAATGGTTGTCTTATTTCACACTTTTAAGTATGATACCGATGTTATACACAGAGATTGATTAACACATGCTCGAACTGTTGCGACTCCTCTCAAGCTTAATGCCTATTACACTACGACCGATGGTGTCCTTTTTGCTAATCTTACTTTGTGTAGGGTTCTTGTTGGTGGTTTGGTCTATCTCATTTTTACACGATCTCATATTGGTTACAGTGTTCATATTGTGACTCAATTTGACTCTTTACAACTACAATTGCCTAGATTGTAGTTTTCCAAATTGTGTCATCTTCACGGCACTTTATATCAGAGTGTTTTGTTCTCTCCACTTCTTCTTTGGAGCTTCGTGTCTTTTTTTATGCTGACTGGGCAGGTGCTGCCATAAATCATAAATCCACGGTTTGTTTTTGTGTCTTTGTAATTCCCTAATGTCTTGAAGGAGCAAGAAAAAGACCGTTATCACTTGTTTCACTATTGAGCTTAAATATCATGCTATGACTACTACTACATCAGAGATAGTTTGACTGAGAGTTACTTGTCAATCTAGAAATTTCCTTTTCTGCTCCTACTTCCATGTACTAACACAACAAGAGTCCCATTTAGATTTTACACAATTTTATTCTTCATGAGTGGATCAAGCATATCGAATTGACTGCCATTTTGTGTGCTGCCACCATCTTTAGCTTTGGTCCTTTGGACTATTTCATTGCCTTTTGTTTATTCTACTATGCAATTCATCAACTTTTCACGAAATTTCAAACACCTCCACATTTTTAACTCTTGATACGATCTACTGCCAAATCATGAGTTTGAGGGGTGTTAAAATTGTATTTATGTTCATATGTATTTATCATTAAGGGTATTCTAGTCTTTCTCTTGCAGTAGGGTTTTATATAGACTGTCTCTTGCACCTAGTTTTCATAATGATCAACTATTAGAGCAACAAACTTTTTTCTCTTTCTCTTCTCCCATGTTTGTCTTTTCTCGTTCACAAAGTTTACGAGTTGTTTGAGATTACTTAAAAAGAAGTTCTTTTAGAACTTTTTACTTATCATAAGTACTTGCAACAAAAAAGTGGTGTTTGGAATGACTCCTTAAAAACACTTTTAAACAAGTCAAAGTATTTTTAACACTTAAATAAGTTAATAAGTAAAAGAAAAAAAAATAACTTCTCCTTCTAAGAAACGCTTTTAAAAAAATAACTTCTCATTTTCACCCACTCCCCCGATATCTCCCTCCTGATGCTCTCTGTCGTTGGTAGCATCTAGCCACTTTCATCTTGCAGGCCACCGAGGATGACATTGCCTTCAATCGTCTTGCCGATGATCAATGACGCCGGAGACTGAGATATCACTGACAATGCCGGAAACAACCTATCTTTCACAGATCTTTGATTTACCGCTGATCCAAATCCACTTCAAACGAGGTACAATCTCTTCGTTTTAACTAATTTTATAGCTTTTATTTCACAGATCTGTCATCGCAAAACAAGAATTACATCTTTCTTTTGATTCATTGTGGCTTGATATAATTTGGTTTATGTGGTTTTTTGGTAGAGATTTTTATGAAATTTGAGGAGATTGTTGAAAGATTTTGGGGAAAATTTATTGATCTGATCCATGATTACCGTGGAAGTTGATTATATTTAGATCCATGAGATATATAGGATTTGTATGGATTGCAAAATTAAACTGTTCATTGCCCCCTATGGATGTTCCTAGAAAGGGTGGATATAAAATAGAGTATACATGTTTGTTTTGAAAGTTTTATTCTTATTTAGTTATCTAACTTTTCTTTGAACAACTGTAGAACCCCCATGTGGTGAAGTCATGTTTCACAATCAAAGGAAATAATCCCAACAGTTGACATCCCAGTAATAGGAGATGTAACATTGTGAATCTTGAGATTCTCCTGCTCAAACCTCCCTTCAATCGGAATAATCTTAAGTTTCTAACCTTAGAAAATTATAGAAACCTACCTGGCATCTAAATTGCAACTCAAATGATATGTTTGGTCACAAAGATGTACCAGCTTCATCTTCTTTTGTGGGTTTTGCTTCAATTTTATGTTTTGAGATCAATATGATTGCGTTTATTGTTGGATGGCTCCATTTTCTTGATATATGTATATATTGTGTGTGTGTGCATGTATTTATGTATAAATGTAGAGAACGATAGGCTTTCTTTCCATGTTTTTCATTGTGTCCTTGTTTTTTTTTAATAGGAAACTAATCACTTTTATTAATGAATAAAATGTAAATTACATGAGAAAAAATTAGATAAGATATCCAACTAAAAGCAAACAAATAAATGTAGTGAATTAAAAAAGCCTATAGATCACATGAAGCTCTCCATCAAATAGCAAAATTCCATTGAACTCCTTTGAAACCAAAGCCCAAAAAGATGCTAAGAAATAAATACGGTCCCACATTCCTTCTACAAATTCACACTAGTCTTCAAAAATTCTAGCATTTTGTTCTTTCTAAATAACATATTTATCAGATCTTCCCAATCTTTTCAAATCGTCAACAAACACTAAATTTGATGTTACAGCAATCACCTAACTCATACACAGCGCAAAACAAATGATATCACAATGTCAATGCAAGGGGGTAGTGTAAAAATAAATTATCAATACTATCCAAATCACCTAAACATATTATACACCATTGCGGAAAAAGACAAGAACGAGGCCTCCTTTTCTGAGGCGTGTCATTAGTATTAATATTATTTCATTGTGTACTTGTAGATCATATGCATCTACAATTGATTTAATAAGTTTGGATGGTTTTTTGTGATGCTTTGGATGTGAGCTGTGACATTTCTGGTAGTACAAGATAGAAATGCACGAATAGTTGATTTATGGCTTTATTGAATTTAGAGATATCAAATTGAGGAGTAAATAATAATCTAGAAAACTGGGTAAAATTACAGATGTCAAGTTATATGTGATTAATGTTATTGAAATAACTGTAAAACTAAAAACTTTAAAACTAAAATCTTTTGTAATCTGTTTGGTTCTTGTTTATTTTCTCTCCGCAACAAGATTATGTGGGTGTAAATTATAAATTAAAAGTCATGGACAAGGCTTCTGAAACTCTCACCGGCTGAATCTAACCATGGGACATATTGGTTCGTTCTATAATTCTCTTTCTTTATTCTTTCTTTCATGTTATGTCCCTTTTTGTGATCTGTTAAATGCATCCAACTCTTGTAATTGGAAACTATTGATCAAAACACCAAATTAAGGTTTAGCTCATGGACCAAAAGAAGTTTTGCTTTTCTCTCATCCCCAATCAAACGAAACTTGTCAGTTGCATTAACTATTTATCATGTACATTTACTTTAGATGGATTCTAGTAGTGCCAAAAATGAAGGAAAAAAAAGAGTAAAGTGGACTGCAAAGAGACATAAGACTTTCTTCAAGTTATGCGTTGAAGAGGTTTGCAAAGGGAATCAAACCACATCTAGTTTTAACAAGCGAGATTGGAAAGATATTATGGATGGGTTTGCCGCAAAGGAAAATATCAGATACCCTCAAAAGACATTTGAGGAATCATTTTGCTAATACAAATGAAGTATGGAAGTCGTGGCACAAATTGATCGGTCACACTAGAGTGATTATTGATCCTAGAACTGGAGGTGCCGTGTGTGGTGACCACACATGAATATATTTGTTAAGGTAACATGCAATTAGGTTAATGTTAAACATTTGAACAAGTTAGTTGTTTTAAAATTATGATCATGAATTTTTCCTTACCACGTGCAAATCCACTACTTAAAAAGTATGCTAATGAAGGTGTGGAGCCAGAGGAGGCGGAAGGCAATGTGAATAGATTTGTTATCGAAGAGGAAATTGATTTACCAAATATGAATCCAATTTTATTCGAAGAGAAAGCATATTGCTTCAGCAATTTACAAAGACAATCAAGCATAACTATTTGATTGCATTTTTTTTTTTGGCAAGTGATTTCATAAAATCGAAGATAAATACCCGTATACCGTATGTGTGACGGATCCCAAAAAAATACAAGCAAGAAATACAACCAAACAACAACAAGACAAACCAAAAGGAGGATGGCAGATCATCTAATCCAACAAAAAAGAAGACATGTCATCCTCTATCCTAAAAGGAACCAAAGAAAAACCCAAGAATCACTGGACTCTATTCATGGCTCAATTGACTCATCACAGTTCCAAATGAGGGCAGATGGGAGAACTCAAAAAACAGTGGACCACAGTGCACCCAAGCAAAAGGCCAACAACAAACCAAATGTTATGTTTAGAGCAAAAAGCATATCAAGCAATGTAAGTCCAAGGATCAACAAAAAACTCCAGCAAAAGAACAAAAGCAAGGAGAATGTGTCTTGCAATTCATCAACAAGCATGTATTTTATGCTTTGGTATTTACTTAATGACGTGTGGATGGTTGGACTCTATAGTTTTCGTATGATATTTTTATTAATATCAATGTATTATGTTAATTTCTTTAGAAATAAGATCATTTGAAAGGGCAATCATCTTTGCATTTACTTTTCTTTTATGCCGAGACTATTATATTGGGTTTTTTTACATATATATATATATAANAGGCCAAATGAAGCCTTCATCAGTTGGCTATAAATAGCTGCGTCTACCGGTGAGCAAGCCATGGGAACAACATAGGAAGAGGAAGAGAGAGAGAGAGAGAGAGAGAGAGAGAGAAGAGGGAGATAAAAAAAAAGAAAGAAAAAAAGANATATTAGAAATTGTTTATAGGTAAGTACTTTTTTATTGACCATCCAAACACACTTTTGGAAAAATAATTTTATTAAGTGCTTTTTTAATGGACATCCAAACGGCATTTTTCAAGAAAGTGATTTCTATAGAAAGTAATTTTCATGAAGTAATAATAGAAAAAGTATTTTTAGAGTTTCATTCATATGTAACAGGGAGTAAAAACTATTGCATAGTTCGTTGTGCTCTAACGAGCTAAGAGCCAAACCATCAGTATTCCCAGGAAAAAAAATCAACAGCATAAATGGCTCTATAAAAAAAATAAAAAATAAAAAATAAAAAGGGATTTATGTTTTTTTTCTTACCAGCAACAGCAAATTTTTTTTATAACAAAAGGCATTAGATGAAGGATGAGCAATCCTTTAAAACCAAAAAGAAAGAAAATATACAAATTACAATTCGCATATGGCATTCCAATCTGCCCTAATAAAAAACAATGGGATTGGGATTAAACAAAATAATTCAAACCAGAATCATAAAGAAGCCAAGAATCAAACAATTTCCCACAATCAACTTCTTAAAACTTATCTTTAAAACGTCAGCATCACTTTCCCACCATAAAGCCCAGAAAATTGCCAGTATCACACATCTCAATACAGAACTCATTTTCTTACTCATCCCAAAACCCCAAAAATCAATCACAATGACGAATCACATGAATAGGAAAAGACAGGGTAAAGACCTAACCTTTGGTATTAATTGCACAAATTGGTCGTCCACAGATTCAAGCCTAGAATCTTAAAGTATAGACACAGCATGAAAATGAGAATACAGAACAGAGCCGATAGGGAAGACCCATGTGGAAGATAAGAGGCCTACGGCAACAAACCGTTACAACATATTACATCTGATGACTAATCTGTTCAAAGGATAAGAAGTCAGATCAATTCCTCTTTCTTATCATGTTGGTCAGCTTCGTGGCATATCCAGCATCTTTGGGACCACAGCACATTCCTATAAAGACAATTGCATGGAGAGAAAGGAAGAGGACTTTCTGATTAAGAAAGATTCTAGGCTTTGCTACTTTTCTAATTTTGGCAAAATGCCCTGAAAACTGTAAATGAAATGTTAGGAAATTTACTGTAAAGTTCAGGTCAAAGTTCATCATAGTATTATGTTAGCCTTTTCAGGGTCCTTAAAAAAATATTTATTTCATTTTTTATCTTTTTCTTCGTTATTCTTGCAAGTACGCTTATTTACATGAGATACTACAAAAAATGGAATGTGGTTAATGGCTGCTCCAATTTAACTGGGTGCATTTTTCCCCACAATAATAAACTTTTTTATTTTCCATTACGAACGAATAGGAAAATTTTTCTGACATGATTTTTTGAGCCCATCTAGAACAGTAAAAAAAGGATAGCAAAACCATAGGGTTCAAATATTTGGGCCATCAAGCACCGATCATCTATCATCTTCCAGTTTGTTGTAAATGGCATCAATAAAAATACAGCCCATCCAAGGGAGACATTTTTATACCCATTTCTTCAATGTTAATGTACTTGTTTATGAGATTAACCTGATCCAATTCATGCTATCTTTTCTTTTCTCCTTTTTCTTTAGTGGGGGAAGGAGGGAATAAATCACGTCTTTGCTACTATTAGCTTTACTGTAATTAGACTAAAGGTAGGAAAGGATAGTCATAACTCCATGCTTTGGACATAGTGCAAGGTAAAAAAACAAAAGCACATAGAGATTTCAACTGAAAGCACCAAGGAAACTGTTTTTGACTACAAGTCTCCGAAAGAGTTATGTAGGAAAACCTTACACCAGAAGCAAAATATTCAAGAATAGAGAGAACATATTCACATCATATAAGAGGGCAACAATTTATGAACAGCACATATAGTTTAATTGCTAAACATCAAAGGGCCTTACCTGGATAGAAGTAAGTATAGCTGCAACATCATATATAGGACTCCATTGATTCTGTAAGATATCTAAGCAAATACTTCCATCTGCGTAGACTGATCAAAGGGAACATAAATAGTTAGATAAATAACACGCCCGTACCACTTCAGAAAGAGTAAAAATTATGGTTAGTTAATATTAGAACAATGCCGAACAATTTATGATCTATCTAAGGCCAGCAAGCTATCTGTTTGCAACATACTGTTTGGATGGAACATTCGTGAAACGAATCGAACTGTTGGTGGTTTATTTGGATAATCCTCAGTGAATTGCAGAGTCAGCTTAAACGTACCTGCCATTGCAGATATATTCAGATGTCAAACAAAATAAAACAGAGGTGATCCAAAAAACTTAGCAAGGAAAAGAAATGGAAAGAGAAGGAAGAAAACACTGTTAGATGAAACAATATTTAGTTAACTAGTAGGAAATACCGAATCCAGATATGACGACAAGGTGAAATCCTAGAAAGTAGGATATCGATAGAGTTAGAATACGTCTATCTTTTATGTATACATTATGCTGACATAAATAAAGATATACATAAAATAAAAATGTAGGATATTATAAAAACACAAGGGATTTAAGAGACTAGGGGATAAAACACATCCCAAACTGAAATAATATATGTTGCTGACACAGATACCGCACAATGGTGTATTCGATCCAATGTTCTACGTAATCCTAAAGCTTATATGTATCGTCCTTCGAGAATTTTCAACTTTGACTTGACATCAATTGCAATAGAGTGCATTGGATTTTGACGTAAGCCATACAAATTATTTATTCAGCTCAAGCAAGGTGTAAACCATTCAAAAAGTTTCAGCTGAAAACCGCTCTCCTAAGGCGTGTGAACTCACTCATCTTCTCCACTAAAAAAATTCCCCATGGGAAGTAGGTAAAGATCTTCCAAACATCTAATCTTTCCCTAAATCTGTAATGAGCACAATTTTAAATTGCCAGACCACTGAGCACAAGATCAACTCAAATCTACACAAACCAACTTACTAAGTATAATGACCTTGAATCTATCGTGGAGATAATAAGTATCTAAGGCATATCCGACAAGTATCCAATGACAAAAAATATTTAATTAATTATATGATACCTAAGGAAGGAATCCGAATGTATCCTCGAGTATCCGACAAGTAGCGATATCCCCTACGCGTCGAATGCAGATATTTCATCCCAATCGAAGAATCCATGCTTAATAGGTTAGCTATGTTTGATTAACTTCAGCTAAGTAATCTAGGAATATCTATCTAGGGCGTGGCAAGTTTCCACTTAAGAATACAACATGGTAGCATCCACCCCATGAACTTATTCCACCAGTCTAGCTATGCTCTCCAAACTACAACCACCCCCACATACTCATGTTTCGTACCCGCAACCTTTGAGCAATGCCAAAATTACAAAATAAAAAATAGTTGCATCTTATAGATTGTGAATGCATACCACAACAATACTTGATTATCCCATAAAATAAAGGCTTACGTTGCCCCTAACTCCAAACATCTCCAAGAAAAATATGACAACTTGGCACATCAAAACATCTAGTGGAGAAGTCGACTACCTGGCCCAATACAATAAAGTTAAACAAGCCAAAAAGAATATTACAAAACTCTAAGGGCATGATTCTTTGTGAACATCAAATTCACATCAATGGTCTTTAACTCCAAAAGAGGAAAACTAGAACTCCCAAAATACAAAAGCAAGAAAATAAAGATAAATCCAATAATCTTCAATTGACGTCTAAATTTTAACAAGGACTATTGTCAACATGGTAAAAATGTGGAAATGTCCTCATTATAACCATGTCTGTAACTTTTCCTCATAACACATGGAGAAAGGTTCAAATAGTATTCCAGTTATTCAAGCAGTAGGCAGTTATTTGATTTTTTTTACTTATAATACAAACATTAGACAGTCACCATAAAGGTGACAGCTAGTGCAACTCAGAGTATCACAGACTTGAGGCTTGAAAAAAAATAAAGAAAATAGAGCGAGAAATAAAATTGGCATCAAAACAAATCTTTTGATGTGGCCTCACATTTTTGGTTATGTTAAGAATAATAGGGTAGTATGTGTAAATTGTTAATAGTAAGAGAGTGTATGTGTAATTCTTATTATTGTAGGTTAACTATAAATACAAGTGATGCATGAGAACTAGGTTAATTTCTTAACCTCTCTCTGTTTTCTCTCTAAATATTGTCTCTAATATTGTGTTAGTCCTCCAAACTTAACATAGTATCAGAGCAATAATGATTCTAAATATATATTATCTTTATTAACACTATTCAATGTGGGTATGTGGTCCAGTGTGTGGTGTCGTTTGTGTGAATGTGTCTGCTGATGGTCTCTATGTGAAGTGTCGTGGGTCTGTGGTCCAGTTGGTGGTGTTCCTGTGATCTTCGGCGTGAGGTGTGTGGCTACTGCGTCGGTTGTCGACTTGTGTCGGCTTTTGTGGTGGTTGCGGTGGTGTTGTGGTGGTTTCTAAGTGGTGGTGTGGCTGCTGGGATGCCAGCGACGCAGGCAAGGGTTTCTTTTGGAACCCTAATCAGACGAAGAAGACAAGACCTATCGGGTCAACTCTGGGTCGGTTCAGACCTAGTCCAGCCCGAGGTTCGGACCAAACCCGGTCCAAACCCTAACTAGACCAGTTCAAGGCCGATTCAACCTCGGTTTGGTTCATTCTAAGCCGGTTCAGGCAGTTTTGAACTAGATCAAACCGGTTTCTCCTATTTTTGCTCTAGTTCAAAGGTTCAGAGAGCTTTGCTGGCCTGGGTCAGTGGTCCAGCCCGATTCAGTGGTCCAGTCCGATTTTTCAGCCCGATTCAGTGGTCCAGTCCACTTTTCCAGCCCAGTTCAATGGTCCAGTCCACTTTTCTAGCCCGGTTCAGTGGTCCAGTTCGTTTTTCCAAGTATGGTTCAGTATTCCAGCTTTTCTTTTCATCCAGTTTATCACTCCAGCAGCCTTGTTCAGTATAGTTCAGTGCTTGCACAATTTTGTCCAATCTGGTTCATCACTCCAATAGCCTTGAGCAGTTTTGTTTGCTTCTATTATTGCTATATTATTATGGAACCCAAGAATAAAAATGATGATAGTTAGGTTGATCTTATTTCATCTACGTCATCAAATTTTTCTTCTATGGTCCTACTTAATGGTCCCATGATATCTGTTAAACTCAATGGGACCAATTATGTTTTGTGGTCACGATCTATTCAAGTGTTTCTTATAGGTAAAGGCTTTAAAAAATATTTAGTGGATACTAAACCCAAGGAAGGTACTCCTGGGTATGATAAATGGGAACAAGAAGATGCTCAGATTATTTCATTGCTATTGAATAGTATTGAGCCCAGTATCAGTTCTACTTTGCTTTATTTTGACACGGCCAAAGAGATCTGGGAGCACTTGGCCACCATGTATTCTAGCACTAAGAATTTCACTCGTACATATGAAGTATGCAAACAGTAGTTTCATCTAGAGCAGGGTACTTTGAGTCTTAAGGACTATTACTCTCATGTTCGGAGATTGTGTGAGGAGTTGAAGCTCTATCACCCCTTTACTACTGATGGTCTGATGTAGCGGTTTGGTAGAAGCAACATAAGGATTTGAATGTTGTTCGATTTTTAATTGGTTTGAAACCTGAGTATGAGTCTATTCGTTCTCAGATTTTTTGTGGTTCTAGTCTTCCATCCCTACTGGAGGTTTTCTCCCGACTGCAGCGTGCTACCTTCTCTACCGGTTCATCCAACACAAAGTTTGGTGTGCTTGCTGATCGTTCAGCTCTTGTTGTCCCGAGTAGCCATGGTGACAGTTCCCGAGGCGGTCGTGGTAATCGTGGTGGTCGCAACGATCGGGGAGGTCGTACTGTAGGTCGTGGAGGGCGTTCAAGGTCTCGTTCATGCTCTCACTGTGGTCGTGGAGGCCACACTGTTGATTACTGCTGGGATTTACATGGCAAGCCTTCGGGTGTTGCTAATCAGGTGTCTTATCAGGATGGCANCCGTGGTGGTCACAACGATCAGGGAGGCCGTACTGTAGGTCGTGGAGGGCGTTCAAGGTCTCGTTCATGCTCTCACTGTGGTCGTGGAGGCCACACTGTTGATTACTGCTGGGATTTACATGGCAAGCCTTCGGGTGTTGCTAATCAGGTGTCTTATCAGGATGGCACCCCGACTCCTGCCGCTATATATCGGTTCGCTCCACTTGATTCCGTATCAGTTACTCTTACACAGGAGGAGTATACTCAATTTCTATCCCATCAGCAAGCTATTTCATCTCCCTCCACTGCTACTTTTGCCCAGTCAGGTACTGTCTCCACTTGTTTATTGTCCTCCACTCGCAGTCCTTGGATCATAGACTCTGGCTCTTCTAACCACATGACTGGTGCGTCTGATATTTTTTTTATTTATTAGTCTGCTACTTCTACACGTATTGTTACTCTTGCTAATGGTACTTGTTCTAAAATTTCAGGTCTGGGGACTACTCACTTGAGTCTTGATATGTCCCTATCTTCTATGTTATTTGTTCCTTAGTTTACTTTTCATTAACAAAATTACTCGTTCTCTCAATTGTTTTGTAACCTTTTATCCTTCTTATTGTGTCTTTCAGGATCTCAAGGCGAAGAGAAAGATTGGTGCGGGAAATGAAGCTGGTGGTCTATATTACCTTGACTTTGATACACCTACCCGAGCTTTACAGACCTCGTTATCTCTTTTTCAATGGCATTGTCGTCTTAGACATCTCTCTCTCCAGAATCTGAAGCGCTAAGTTCCCAGTCTTAGTTATGTGTCGTCTTTATCTTGTGAAGTTTGTCAACTTAGTAAGCATCACCGTGTGTCATTTCAATCTAAATCAATAATCGTGTGTCTAATCCATTCTGATGTATAGGGTCCAATAAAGAATATTTTATCTAATAAATATCCTTATTTTGTGACATTTATGGATGACTATTCTCGTGTGACTTGGTTATTTTTTATAAAAACTCGGTCTGAATTATTTTCTATATTTGAGACTTTTCGTAAAGAAATAAAAACACAGTTTGGTTGTCGTATGCGTACTTTACGTTCCAATAATGCTCGAGAATATGAATCTGATCCTTTTTCAACTTATCTTAGTAAAACTGGCATTATTCATCAGACTTCTTGTGCTTACACCTCTCCACAAAATAGTGTTACTGAACGCAAGAACCGTCATTTATTGGAAGTCACCTGTGCCCTGTTATTCCAGATGAATATTCTCCGATATTATTAGATTGATGTTGTTCNCATTTATTAGAAGTCACCTGTGCCCTGTTATTCCAGATGAATATTCTCCGATATTATTAGATTGATGTTGTTCTTATTGCTTGTTATCTTATCAATCGTATATCATCCTCTATGTTAAATGGGCAAAGTTCATATTCTGTTCTTTTTCCCGGTAAGCCCTTATTTTCCCTGCCTCCTAAGGTTTTTGGTTGTATCTGTTATGTTAACAATTTGGGCACTGGGTTTGATAAACTTGACCCTCGAGCTACCAAATGTGTATTTCTGGGTTACTCCCGCACACAGAAGGGGTATCATTGCTACAGTCCTTCTCTGCACCGATACTTTACTAGTGTCGATGTCACGTTTGAAGAGTCTGTTCCATACTTTCNTTGGGTTACTCCAGCACACAGAAGGGGTATCATTGCTACAGTCCTTCTCTGCACCGATACTTTACTAGTGTCGATGTCACATTTGAAGAGTCTGTTCCATACTTTCCAGCACCTTCTCAGCTTTTAGACCTGGACTTTNCTGGGTTACTCCCGCACACAGAAGGGGTATCATTGCTACAGTCCTTCTTTGCACCGATACTTTACTAGTGTCGATGTCACGTTTGAAGAGTCTGTTCCATACTTTCCAGCACCTTCTCAGCTTTTAGACCTGGACTTTGGATCCTCTCCTGTACCATCATTTCTTTCTTCATCTTCAAATATTCTGCTGCCTACTATGTTACCATCTACTTTACCTCTCCATGTCTATTCTCGCTGTCCTCGCCCATCAACTGAGGTGCATGTACTGTTTTCCTTGTCGCCTTCTGATCCTGATACATCAGGTAATTTAGACTCTTTACCTATTGCTCTTCGCAAAAGTACTCGTTCGTGTGTTACTAATCATCTCATTTCTCATTTTGTTTCATATGAGGTCTTGTCTCCTGTGTTCTCCTGTTTTACTTCCCAATTATCTGCTATATCTATTCCTAAGCATTTACAAGATGCATTATTTGATCCGGGTTGGAGGAAAGCTAGAGAGGAAGAGATAGATGCTTTACATCATAATGGGACTTGGGATCTCATTTCTTTACCTTCTGGTAAACAAACTGTTGGCTATCATTGGGTGTACACTGTTAAATTTCATCCAGATGGTTCTATGGAGCGTCTCAAAGTCCGGCTTGTTACAAAGGGCTTTACTCAAACTTATGGTGTNGAGAGGAAGAGATAGATGCTTTACATCATAATGGGACTTGGGATCTCATTCCTTTACCTTCTGGTAAACAAACTGTTGGCTGTCATTGGGTGTACACTGTTAAATTCCATCCAGATGGTTCTATGGAGCGTCTCAAAGTCCGGCTTGTTACAAAGGGCTTTACTCAAACTTATGGTGTTGATTATGAGGAGATTTTTTCTCTTGTTGCCAAAATTTCCTCTGTTTGTATCTTGATTTCTTTGGCTTCTAATCTTGATTAGCCCTTGTTTCAACTAGACGTTAAGAATGTCTTCTTACATGGTGACTTGGTTGAAAAGGTATACATGGAGCAGCCACCTAGGTTAACTGCTCAGGGGGATTATGGTAAGAGTGTATGTCAGTTNTTGTTGCCAAAATTTCCTCTGTTTGTATCTTGATTTCTTTGGCTTCTAATCTTGATTAGCCCTTGTTTCAACTAGACGTTAAGAATGTCTTCTTACATGGTGACTTGGTTAAAAAGGTATACATGGAGCAGCCACCTAGGTTAACTGCTCAGGGGGATTATGGTAAGAGTGTATGTCAGTTAAAAAAATCTTTGTATGGTTTAAAGCAATCACTGAGGGCATGGTTTGGTAAGTTTTCAAATGCAGTTTTAGAGTTTGGTCTTCTTCGATGTCAGACAGATCATTCTGTGTTTCATAGACAGACAGATGCTGGATATGTCATATTGGTGGTCTATGTAGATGATATTGTGATTATTGGAAATGATTCTGAGGGGATTGTCAAGTTAAAAATATTCTTACAAGATCAATTTCATACTAAGAATTTGAAAAAACTCAGGTATTTCTTGGGTATTGAGATGGCTCGATCTAAACAGGGTATTTGTTTATCGCAGATGAAATATGTACTTGACATGCTTAAGGAAACAGGATTGTTGGGTGGTAGACCGATTGATGTTCCTATGGATCCGAATCAAAAATTATTGATGGATGATGGTGTATTGTTTGAGAATCCGGGTCAGTATCGTAGATTGGTTAAAAAGCTTAATTATCTCACTATTACTCAACCGGATATTTTTTATGCAGTCAGTATAGTAAGTCAGTTCATGGGATGTCCTAGAGTACCACATTAGGAGACAGTTACTCGTATTCTGCGATATCTCAAACGAGCTCCTAGACTTGGACTGTTATATTGAGCTAATAGACATCTTAGAGTGGAAGGTTTCTCAGATACTGATTAGGCTAGCTCTCCTTCTGATCGGAGATCAACCACTGGTTATTGTACTTTCTTAGGAGGTAATGTTGTCTCATGAAAAAGTAAGAAACAACCCGTGGTAACAAGATCTAGTGCTGAGACTGAGTATGAGAGCAATGGCACATACGACGAGTGAGTTGACTTGGCTACTACACTTCCTCCAAAAAATTGGGTTTCCAATTCAACTTCCTTTACAGTTATTCTGTGACAACCAGGCAGCCATCCATATCGCTGTCAATGTTGTGTTTCACGAGAGAACTAAGCATATTGAAGTTGATTGTCACTTTATTCGAGACAAGATAGTAGCTGAGGAGATTACAACTCCATTTGTGAAATCTGAAGATCAGCTTACAGATATGTTTACCAAAGCATTGAGTCGTACACGTCTTACAGCTATTTGTTCCAAACTTGGATTATATGATATATATAGTCTAGCTTGAGGGGGAGTGATGTGAACCCCAATAGTCTTGCTTTGAGACCCAGCAACAATATTGGAAATACAACCCAAGAAAGCCAAACTCAAGTCTATGAATGGAGAATCTAGACCCGTTGAGATCTCGTTTCAAGAACCTAAATTATATTAAAATCTAGACCCGTCTCAAGAACACAAATTACAAGGAGGAACGCCACAAAGATTGTGATTTACCTTTGATAAGTTCAAAAGTTCAATCAAGAACAAGAGGAGTAAACTCAACTCAACTCACAATCAAAATTCATTATATATTGTCTATCATATTGTCTCCCCTTTTTCTTTTATTAAACGCCTATTTATAAGGCTAGTCATTACAAGGAAACAAATCCTAATTTACTAAGGAAACAAATTCTAATCTAAATAGGAATAAATAAAGACTAAAATTTGTGACCCTTTCTCTCAAAAATGCCCCTGAGTGAATAGTATCACGATACTGTAGCATGAATAGTGTCGTGCTACAATAACTTCTAAAATCTTAGTTCAAATAAAATAATAACTTTACTAATAAACCCTTGGCCAAAATACAAGGCCTTACAAAAAATCCTAATTCATAAGAAATAAGACATATGTGGGCTAGGCATCCTCAAACCCACTTATTCTAATCTAAAATAAAAATTCTTTAAACAAATTGAAGGCCTATATCTCTAAGTCATGTTTTCATGTCTTCCACAGTTTGGATCAAGTGCATCAAAATTGATTCTCCTTCTTTCAAGCCCATCATGAGTGTTGGGCTATTGCTAGCTTCATCCCAAGTGGATTGCACCACTCCTTGCATGGCTTCCTTGATCTTCTTGGCTCTGGATCTTGTAATTGGCCCATATGGACATGCAAAGAATCTTTAAGAGTATGCCCACCTTGGTTCTCATCAGGGAGTGTTAAGAATAGTAGGGTAGTATATGTAAATTGTTAATAGTAAAAGGATATATGTGTAATTCTAATTATTGTAGGTTAACTATAAATATAAGTGATGTATGAGAGCTATGTTAAGTTCTTAAAATCTCTCTGTTTTTTCTCTAAATATTGTCTCTAATATTGTGTTAGTCCTCCAAACTTAACAGGTTATTATTGAAAGCTAATTGGATAACACAGATAATTGAACTCCTGAAACTCACACAAGTTCATTTATTGGCTATCATTCCAATTGCCTAAGAGGTATCATAGACAAACTGAAGGGACAAAATCTATCACTTGAATGTAAAGCTACATATCTAGGCCTTAATGAGAAATTGAATAGACAAAATGCTAGGCGAAGAATCTTGGAAGAATCAGTAAGATGAAGATAATTTTTTTCTTGTAGCTTGGAAGTACTTTTCCATCGTTCAATCTCTACCTCTGAGAAGTTCCATTTCCACCTTATTCGCATGCAAATTCTGCAACTTACAACAAAATTAAAACTAATTCAAGCATACGTCATTTCTTTTGCATCTTTTTTTCTATATCTATTTCTCTCAGAAGTCGTGTACTTCGGAGTCATTCCCAATCTATGCAGCAACATAATTGTGAACAAACAACAAACTATTCAAGAATAAGGTGAACTGATTCATTTCTGCAGGGCATGTCATAATATAAAAAGGCAATATAGAAAACAGAGCTCTCCGGAGTAAGTTTTTCTTTGGTGTAAGTTTATTACTACAACTTGTAGAGCAAGGGGATTAAATTATTAGGTGGATGTACTTGTATGTATGGAGCTGTACATATCCAGTCAAATTGAGAAAAAAAAAAAAGTGATTGCCCATTTGAGTAGTGCACTTTAATCTCAACGAAATAGTCAAGATATTGAGTGGGATCTGAAATTGTGGTAACCCTCTGAAAATGTAAAAATTGGGCGGGCATATTTTTCCTCACTTTCGTGGTAAAAATCTAATTGTCTCAACTATATCAAATGTGCCTTGAGAAAACCCGAAACTAACCCAACCTTAGGTAAACCTTCTTCGTCTCCCACTCCCTAACCAGAGAGAGAGAAGCACTTCTATAATGGGTAAATAGTTGACACTAATGGCAAAGCAGGTTTTTCATAGATGCAGTGGCAAAATTCTCGGCCCAACAACCGGCAAATTATTGTTTGAGTACAGCCAGTTCACGCACATGATATCAAACATTAGGTTCATACCATGGCCCACTCCTTGCCAAACTCTTGGTTAACAAGGACCAAACGAAGCAATGACCATCATCTATTTGAAGAAGAAATAGAACACTATCTAGGTTCATCCTCCCTACATGTGTACTTGAGGCAATATGAATGAGGCTGGGTATATAACACATTAAGATTTCCCGTTCCATATTTTTTGGTATTTTGGTAGTAACATTACACCAATAAACTCCACAATCAAGCATAATCCACAAAGCAAAGTCCAAGTAATTCATCAATTGCCGAACAATTGCAATATAACAACCATCACCTTTCACAACCCTGTTTCCCTATATAGACGAAAACACACATATATAGCATGATTAAATAAATCATAAACTCAAGAGAGGAATGTCACTAACCTCCGTCCCAAGGAGTATCATCAGGTCTACAAATAAAGAAACACACAATCCACAAAGGACAAGATCAAAACAAAGCCAGAGCAAACGCCCATTATAAATATGCGTGCATAGATATATCTGAGATACATAGCATATACGTACCCAAAAATCACAGCGTTCCACAAGATGATGTTATTGTCATGAGGGGCANGAAGCACTTCTATAATGGGTAAATAGTTTACACTAATGGCAAAGCAGGTTTTTCATAGATGCAGTGGCAAAATTCTTGGCCCAACAACCGGCAAATTATTGTTTGAGTACAGCCAGTTCACGCACATGATATCAAACATTAGGTTCATACCATGGCCCACTCCTTGCCAAACTCTTGGTTAACAAGGACCAAACGAAGCAATGACCATCATCTATTTGAAGAAGAAATAGAACACTATCTAGGTTCATCCTCCCTACATGTGTACTTGAGGCAATATGAATGAGGCTGGGTATATAACACATTAAGATTTCCCGTTCCATATTTTTTGGTATTTTGGTAGTAACATTACACCAATAAACTCCACAATCAAGCATAATCCACAAAGCAAAGTCCAAGTAATTCATCAATTGCCGAACAATTGCAATATAACAACCATCACCTTTCACAACCCTGTTTCCCTATATAGACGAAAACACACATATATAGCATGATTAAATAAATCATAAACTCAAGAGAGGAATGTCACTAACCTCCGTCCCAAGGAGTATCATCAGGTCTACAAATAAAGAAACACACAATCCACAAAGGACAAGATCAAAACAAAGCCAGAGCAAACGCCCATTATAAATATGCGTGCATAGATATATCTGAGATACATAGCATATACGTACCCAAAAATCACAGCGTTCCACAAGATGATGTTATTGTCATGAGGGGCACCGCTAATTCCTGCAGGTGGATCTTGCTGCAGCCTCTTGAAATCTCTCATCAGCCTCTTTCTAGCAGGGGTCGACATAACTTACACCAGAGCCTTATTGTCCTCTTATGATTATCGTGGTTTCTTTCAAAAACACGAATTAGCACGCAGCTATATGTCGAGATAGACGGGAGATCTGGGATAATCTAAGAGAGAGCCAAGGGGGAGAGAGAGAGAGAGAGAGTTTCTTCTCTGGTATTTCTTTTCTTTTACAGGCCAAGCCCATCCAAGCTTTCAGTGTCATTGTTGAATTATTGGTAATTTAATAAACGTTCAATTACAATGAGGCACTCTAACAAATGGATTTATTACTCAGCCACCTCTTCACAATTCTAAAATGGCACGGAGATGTGATTATTGACTTTTATTGAGGGGAAATTTTTTTTTTTTTTGCCTTAGGATATGTTTTTAGAGGATTGGCTCATTACATTCAAAAAAAAAAAAAATTAATTTAGTATAACTAATTGAAGGAATTGAGTGTGAGAGCCAAATGAATTGAAAGATTCATGTTTGGTCGGGAAGGAATCATGGAAGTTTTGAAATGAATGGAAAGATAATCTATTTTTATTAAATGATTTATTAGATAATCAAAAATAGAGGATATTGAATACTATTCCAAATTCAAAAGAATTACGTGGAAGGATCATTTAACAACCGGAAAAAGTCCGGGCTCTCTTACAAAAAGTGAAAATGCAAGTAGAGCAATTTTGCCCAATAAACCTCAAAGCCAATGTGCATATAATTTGAATGAACATAGCAGTTTATTAGAATAAAAATGTGTTAAATCGGGTGAGCTTGATTAATTAGGTAGTGTAGACAGCTCGAGCGATTTGTAGATGGTTGGAGTAGTCTCTGCTCCTTAGATCTAGTTTGAACCATTTTTTTCATTCAAGTAACAAAACGCTCTCTGAAAACTTGAGAAATACTTCACGAATTTGTACTTACTTGGAACCCAAGACAAACTTAATTTTGAATCTATATAAAGGGCAAACCTTCCTAAACTAGGGTCACTCTCTTGGAAGCTTATTTTCTGCCTCTTAATCATCAAGAGAGCTTATAACAACTCCAGATCCCTAAATCTCCAAAGGGCATCCATCTTGATTATTCTATTCAAGCTTACACCTCGAAGAAGAAGATCTAGCTCAGAGTTCAACAAAACCCATTTTGAAGAAGTATGCATTCGGATCTTATGAGAAAATATAGCTTGAAGAGCCTAAACGGTTTATTATTATTAGATCACATTTTGTAATTGACTAATTTCGTGGAGTCTATTGTAAATCTCAACATTTTTCATGGTTACGATGCTATCAAATTGAAGATTCAAAAGTATCATCAAAGGAAGGAGATCAAGCGTTAAAACAATATCATTCAATCTCCATATGCAACTCTCTGCTTAAAACAAAGGTAATGACCTACAATGATTATGATGAAAATGACATTGGAAGTAATCCGAGTATTGCTCCTAGTTATTTTGAAAAGAATATTCCTAAGATATACAATTGTTGAGATTTGGGATCTACGTGAGATTGATTATGAAGAAATTAATTAAAGTTAATCGTCATGTGCAAAAAAGGTGGTGGTGATTAAAGGGGTTCTGTAACACACCAAAACACACCCTGGACGGCATTACATGAGAGCACTAATATAATCCCTTAAGAAACAAGACTTCATTTGTCATCCATGAATATTTACAACATTATCCAAAAGAATAAGCCCAAGTCATGGCTATTATATCTCAAAAATTAATTAAAGAAGCGCAGCGGAACAAACAAAACAAGCTAGACTACACAATGTTCCAAAAAAATATCCTAGTCTAGTACAAAAGGAAAGGATGTCACTCTATGCGTCCACCTCGGGATCCACACTCCCGTCCAGTGGAGTCTCCCAAGTAACGGGCTCCTCGACTCTTACGTCCTCCTCCTTAAGCGAGTAATCTGAAAAATGCTAGCGATAGGGGGTGAGCACGAAGCTCTGTAAAAAAATTCTCCCAAGCCCATACAAGGTTTAGAAAATCATTTAAAATGGTCGGTCTCAATTTTAACATAACATATATACATAATTTGAAATAAAGTAGTGACATTTAAAAAAGATCTCAAGTTTATTTAAAAACATTACTTAAATGAATAAACAAGCACCACATACAAATAATAACTATTAATTATCATAACCAATTCCCAACAATTCTTTCGGTAGGTGGCATACTTTGTAGTAACCTCCACCCCCCTTTAGGTCACCTTTGATTCTCAAGCATCCTTACTGGGAATCTCTTGAGAATGGATGAGCATCCTTACATGGAACCTCTCTCCAATCACTACATTGTTTCCCAAGCATCCTTACCGGGAACCTCTTGGGAATGGGTGAGCATCCTTACAAGAAACTTCTCACTCATGTGTATCGCAAACAACCCAACCAAGCATACAATTTCAACATTTATCTCAATTTACAAGCATCTATCCAAAATATCCAAAATATATCATGTAACAATTCCACAACCAACTAAGAAAATACATGAGATCACAATAACATCATTTTTCTACCCAACACAAAGCACTAAGGTTTCGAAATCCATAATAAATAAAGTATTTAGGAAGAAAATACATCACTCTCCAAAAATTAGGGTTTTAAAACTAAAAAGGAGATTTCGTGGGTATTAAACTCTACTTGGTTCAAAACATGTAATCCTTGCAAAAAGCCTATGAGAGGATGATTCCATAGCATATATATATACCATTGATAGTCAAAACAAACATATATAAATACTCTAGCCTCAATGTAAGTGAATGAGAGAAAACTCCTACTTTGAATCCTTAGTTTGTAGGAAGAACTTGAGCTTTGATCTTGAATCTACCCTTAAATCTCTTGTTTTTCCTTTCATTTCTTCCTCTCTAATGCTCTCTAGGATTCCAAGAGGTGTAGGGTGAGAGTGGAGTGAAAGAAATGAGGGCAAATGGGATGAAAATGGGGTTTAAAACACCTCAGCCCCGAAATTCACTGTTCATAGCCTGTTTTGGTTTTCTCCAAAATTACGGTTTTGCCACTAAGAATCTCCAATTTGATCCATATGACTACCCTAAGGTTTTTTGAAATTTCGGATTCATTTTTAATGTTATTTTAACCTAAAAACATTTATTTTTATGATTTATCTCAAAACCAAAGTCAACGTACACCCGAAACACTAAAGTTTCTATTTTACCTATTCGAACCGGTTATTAATGAAATTTTGCGTTGTTTGCAAATAAAAGGTGATAAAGGGTACTTTTTAAGCCTTTTATACTTATTTGAAGCCTAAATGTACTCATTATTCTTATAATTTGATTTATGATGCAAATGAAGATGTTAAATGCAAAACAAAGCTAATTGGACTATTTTGATATCGCTTCGTTATCTGGGTATAACTCTCTCATCCGAGCTCCGATTGAGATGATTCAAGATGCTATGGAATGATAAGAAAGAGCTCTAAAAATTTTATGTTTTGAGGTTTGAGAGATATTGAATTCATCAAGGTCTAAATCGGGNATCTACCCCCCTTAAAGAAAGTTTCGTCCTCGAAACTTACTCAAGTAGCGAACAAATATGGATACTTCTCTCGCATTTCTTGCTCCGGTTCCCATGTAGCTTCCTCCACTCCANGGTTTGAGAGATATTGAATTCATCAAGGTCTAAATCGGGCTTGAAGTTGCAGCCAGTGCACTGTTCACGTGCACTATTCAAGCTAATTGGGCTATTTTGACATCACTTCGTTATCTAGGCATAACTCTCTCATCCAAGCTTTGATTGAGATAATGAAAGATGCTATGAAATGCTACAAAAGAGCTCTAAAACTTTTATTTTTTGAGTTTTAAAAGATATTGACTGCATCAAGGTCGAAATCGCACTTGAAGTTGCAGCCAGTGCACTGTTCACGTCCTGTTTCATCCCTTTTCCATTTCCAATCCATTCCTAAGCCAACCAAATCCATCCCAAACCTCTCCAACACATATTTCTACACCAAACCTATTTAATACAAGTTCTAGGACCTAAAATTTCATATTTTCACTTATTAAAACCAAATTTCAACTATTATTTTCACTAACATTTTAAATCTCTACTTTTNTAGAGTCACGATCCGACACAATCGAGAGTGGAATGCCGTGTAACCTCACTATCTCACGGATATACAATTGGCTCAAAGTCTCGAATGTATCCGTGGTCTTCATACCCAAAAAGTGAGTGAACTTGGTGAGTCTATCCACTATGACCCACACTGCATTATGCCCGCACGACATCCGTGGTAAACCCGACACGAAGTCCATGGTGATGTGATCCCACTTCCACTCTCGCATAGGCAAAGACTGTAGGACTCCTCTTGGCCTTTGATGTTCAATCTTCACCTACTGGCACACCGCACATTTTGCCACATACTTGGCCACATCTCACTTCACTCTCCTCCACCAGTTTTGACGCTTCATGTCCCTATGCATCTTTATGCTACCGGGGTGGATAGCAAACTTGGAACGATGACACTCTCCTAGTATCTCCTCCTTTAGGGACGAATCATCAGGAACACATAACTTCTCCCCATATATCAACTCTCCATTCTTCCAAGACCATCCTTCAATCGCTTCTCCATTCTCCAATCGGGCTCTAATCCAATTGAGTTCCAAATCCAGGCATTGCAACTCCACTACCTGTCGCCGAAACGTCGGTTGAGCTACAAGGTTGAATAGATATGGTTGATACTCCGGTCCATCCACCCATAGATCGTACTCCTCCAATGCATCANAAATGTCTGGTCCAAACAAACTACTCTCACCGGCTTCTAACCAACACGTCGGTGATCGGCATGGTCTTCCATACAATGCTTCATACGGTGCCATCCCAATACTTTCTTGATAGCTGTTGTTGTAAGCAAACTCCACCAACGGTAAGTGGTCNCTACATTGGCCTTCCCTAAATGGTAGTTGAGCGTGAACTCATAATCTTCCAAGTACTCAATCCATCTTCTCTGCCNCTACCAACGGTAAGTGGTTGCTCCAACTCCCCTTGAAGTCCAACGTGCAAGCGCGTAACATATCCTCCATAATTTGTATCACCCTCTCGAATTGGCCATCTGTTTGGGGATGAAAAGCCATACTGAAGTGTAACTCCATCCCCATCGCTTGTTGTAGACTCTGNGGCTTTTATGGTTCGAGAACACTTGAAATTTCTCCCTGTATAAATAACATCTCCATAAATTAAGAGCAAACACCACCGCAGCCAGCTCCAAGTCATGTGTGGGATAATTCTGCTCATGCACCTTGAGTTGNGCGAACTTGGTGAGTCTATCCACTATGACCCACACTGCATTATGCCCGCACGACATCCGTGGTAAACCCGACACGAAGTCCATGGTGATGTGATCCCACTTCCACTCTGGAATAGGCAAAGACTGTAGGACTCCTCCTGGCCTTTGATGCTCAATCTTCACCTGCTGGCACACCGCACATTTTGCCACATACTTGGCTACATCTCGCTTCATTCCCCTCCACCAGTATTGACGCTTCATGTCCCTATACATCTTTGTGCTACCGGGGTGGATAGCAAACTTGGAGCGATGACACTCCCCAAGTATCTCCTCCTTTAGGGACGAATCATCGGGAACACATAGCTTCTCCCCATATCTCAACTCTCCATTCTTCCAAGACCATCCTCCCATCGCTTCCCCATTCTCCAATCGGGCTCTAATCAAATCGAGTTCCGAATCCAGGCATTGCAACTCCACAACCCGTTGTCGAAGCGTCGGTTGAGCTACAAGGTTGAATAGATATGATTGATACTCCGGTCCATCCACCCATAGATCGTACTCCTCCAATGCATCAATCATTTTCCACCTATTTACCGCAAGAGAATTGATTTCACCCCGAGACTTCCTGCTAAGAGCGTCGGCAACTACATTGGCCTTCCCTGGATGGTAGTTGAGTGTGAACTCATAATCTTCCAAGTACTCAATCCACCTTCTCTGCCGGAGATTCAAGTCTTTCTGTGTGAAGATATACTTGAGGCTTTTATGGTCCGAAAACACTTGAAATTTCTCCCCGTATAAATAACATCTCCACAACTTAAGAGCAAACACCACTGCAGCCAGCTCCAAGTCGTGTGTGGGATAATTCTGCTCGTGCACCTTGAGTTGCCTCGAGCCATAAGCCACTACCTTCCCTCCTTGCATTAGAACGCATCTCAAGCCTCGTAGTGAAGCATCGGTGTAGACATCGTAACCTTCCCCACTACTCGGAATAATGAGGATAGGTGTCGTCGTCAACTTCTCCTTCAAGGTGCGAAAAGCTAGTTCACACGCTTGAGTCCACAAAAATTTCTCCCCCTTCTTTGTAAGGCGAGTCATCGGCATCGCAATCTTGGAGAACCCTTCCACAAACCTACGATAATAGCCGGCTAACCCCAAGAAACTCCGTACTTCTGTCACGTTCCTCGGTGGTTCCCATTTCATCACGGCCTCAATCTTTGCTGGANAAAACTTTGTACTTCCATTACGTTCTTCGGTGGTTCCCATTTTATCACACTGTGGTACTTGGGTACTGCTTCCATATGGTGCTTCGGCTTATATGGGGGTGGGGAGACGACTCTTTCCCCGATGTGGGACAGAGGTAAAGGCTACTGTGGGGGTTTGACCCACAGGTTAGCCGAAATCCTTTGGTGGAGGGTGGTGATATCCCGGTAATGGGAGGTTAACCCTTGGAAGACAGGGTCCCGGTAATGGGGCAGGGTCTTCACAGATTCAACCTCCAGTAATCCGTGCACAACCGTCGAGTCTCATCCATTTTTTTCACAAAGAGGAACGGGGCTCCCCAAGGTGAAGTGCTTAGACGGATAAACCCAATCGCCAACAAGTGATCCAACTGCTCCTTAGCTCTTTCAACTCCAAATGTGCCATCTGATAGGTAGCAATGGATATGGGTTTGGTTCCCGAATAGAGATCGATCTTAAACTCAATTTTCCTATGTGGCGATAATCTGGGTAATTCCTCGAGAAAAACAGTCAGAAACTCTGATACAATTAACACCACATCCGTATGGATTTTATCCATGTCATCTTCCATTAAGCTAGCTAAGAAACTCAAATGATTTCCCGATTTTGCTTTTAAGAATCGACTACCCGTAGTAGGAAATGGATGGGAAGAATCTCGGTTATTCACAAAACTGAAAACGATTCCTCTCGGTAACTGAAATATAATCCGTTTGCAGAAACAATCCATTATCGCCTGAAAAGCGGACAACAAGTTCATCTCGAAAATCACATCATACCCCTTTATCTCTAAAGCAATCAAATCCATAATCAATTAGTGCTTCCCAATGCGAAGCACACAACCCTTGTAGACTCGGCTAGTATCTAACCGTTCTCCCGTGGGCAAGGTAATGTTCATAACATGCTCTAGCTTCATGAAACTCAATCCCAAATCAAGTGCATATGTCGTGCATACAAATGAGTGTGTTGTACCGGGGTCAAATAATACTCAGGCCCAAGAATTATAAATAAGGACGATACCTTCTACAACGACATTGGCAATGACCTCCTTCGGCTAATTCAAAGCAAATACTCGCCCTTGGTTGGTGCCGCGGGGGGCTTGAGCTTGTATCGGTCGCTGCGGTGCAGGCCGCAGTGGTGGTGGTTAGGCTACTGGTACCTATCTGGCGGTCTGGATAGGCCCCTGAGGTGGAAAAATTGGGCAATGCATCCGAATATGTCCCACACCTCTGCATGCAAAGCAGGATCGTGGGGTAATACTGGTTCTCGTCTAAGTGTCTCCCTCTCCTCGGGTTGTCAAAAGTTGCTGTCCACCTGTCTGGTCTGGGCGACAGTATGGTGTCGGTCTCTGTGCCCCACTAGTGCTAGCAGCCATCCGGATTGGACCTCCTCTCGAGAAGCTCTGTCATCGCTGGCTATCCTCTATGTCTCTCTCTACCAGTGCAGCTCTGTCCACCAAGTCCCCAAAATCACGGATCCTGAGAGCCACCAACTTCTCCCTGATGATCGACCTTAGACCCTAATCGAAGCGCTTGGCCCTGTCGGCCTCAGTAGATATAAATCCCGTAGTATAACGGGAGAGCTCNTAATCAATTAGTGCTTCCCAATGCGAAGCACACAACCCTTGTAGACTCGGCTAGTATCTAACCGTTCTCCCGTGGGCAAGGTAATGTTCATAACATGCTCTAGCTTCATGAAACTCAATCCCAAATCAAGTGCATATGTCGTGCATACAAATGAGTGTGTTGTACCGGGGTCAAATAATACTCAGGCCCAAGAATTATAAATAAGGACGATACCTTCTACAACGACATTGGCAATGACCTCCTTCGGCTAATTCAAAGCAAATACTCGCCCTTGGTTGGTGCCGCGGGGGGCTTGAGCTTGTATCGGTCGCTGCGGTGCAGGCCGCAGTGGTGGTGGTTAGGCTACTGGTACCTATCTGGCGGTCTGGATAGGCCCCTGAGGTGGAAAAATTGGGCAATGCATCCGAATATGTCCCACACCTCTGCATGCAAAGCAGGATCGTGGGGTAATACTGGTTCTCGTCTAAGTGTCTCCCTCTCCTCGGGTTGTCAAAAGTTGCTGTCCACCTGTCTGGTCTGGGCGACAGTATGGTGTCGGTCTCTGTGCCCCACTAGTGCTAGCAGCCATCCGGATTGGACCTCCTCTCGAGAAGCTCTGTCATCGCTGGCTATCCTCTATGTCTCTCTCTACCAGTGCAGCTCTGTCCACCAAGTCCCCAAAATCACGGATCCTGAGAGCCACCAACTTCTCCCTGATGATCGACCTTAGACCCTAATCGAAGCGCTTGGCCCTGTCGGCCTCAGTAGATATAAATCCCGTAGTATAACGGGAGAGCTCGTCGAACTGCCTCTCATGCTCAGCCACGGTCATACTACCCTGTCGTAGTGCAAGAAAATCTGCCTTCATTCTGTCTCTGATCGATTCAGGGAAGTACTTATCTTGAAAAAATTGATCGAACTCTTCCCAAGTGAGTATGTTGGTGTCCCTTCTCCTCTTTATGGCATCCCACCAATAGTCGGCCTCCCCCTCAAACAGGTAGGTCNTGGTTCTCGTCTAAGTGTCTCCCTCTCCTCGGGTTGTCAAAAGTTGCTGTCCACCTGTCTGGTCTGGGCGACAGTATGGTGTCGGTCTCTGTGCCCCACTAGTGCTAGCAGCCATCCGGATTGGACCTCCTCTCGAGAAGCTCTGTCATCGCTGGCTATCCTCTATGTCTCTCTCTACCAGTGCAGCTCTGTCCACCAAGTCCCCAAAATCACGGATCCTGAGAGCCACCAACTTCTCCCTGATGATCGACCTTAGACCCTAATCGAAGCGCTTGGCCCTGTCGGCCTCAGTAGATATAAATCCCGTAGTATAACGGGAGAGCTCGTCGAACTGCCTCTCATGCTCAGCCACGGTCATACTACCCTGTCGTAGTGCAAGAAAATCTGCCTTCATTCTGTCTCTGATCGATTCAGGGAAGTACTTATCTTGAAAAAATTGATCGAACTCTTCCCAAGTGAGTATGTTGGTGTCCCTTCTCCTCTTTATGGCATCCCACCAATAGTCGGCCTCCCCCTCAAACAGGTAGGTCGCCAAACCAACTCTCAACTCCTCGACAACTCCCATGCCATCACAGATCTTCTTCACTCAATCCGCCTCCAAAGGATTGGAGCTCCCTTGAAAATTGGGTGGTCGTTGTCTTAAGAATTCCCAAAGAGCTATCATCCTTCGGTCTCCGTTCCCATTGCCCGGTACTTGAGCGAGAGGATGAGCTCCACCATTGTGGTTATTGTTACCAATTTGATTTTGTACCAAAGTGGTGAGCTCCCTCAAGCATTGGTAAATGCCTTGCATTGCATCCGGAGGTGGTGGTGGGGGATTTACTTGACCTCCACGGCCACGCCCACGTCCGCGTCCCCGTCCTTGTTCACCGTTCATCCTGCACATCAATTCACAACTTAGTTCATGGATGTACAGGACATCCTAAATATTAGGTTAAGCTAAGGCATAGAACGTGTATAAAATTTCACTCAAGGATTTGATTCACCCTAATCCTAAAGCTCTAGAGGTGATTCCATAACCTACAGCTCCCATGTAAGACCTAAAGCCTAAGCTCTGATACCAACTTTGTAACACCCCAAAACACACCCTGGACGGCATTACATTCTAAAACCATTCATATCATGAGAGCACTAATATAATCCCTTAAGAAACAAGACTTCATTTGTCATCCACGAATATTTACAACATTATCCAAAAGAATAAGCCCAAGTCACGGCTATTACATCTCAAAAATTAATTAAAGAAGTGCAGCACAATAAACAAAAGAAGCTAGACTACACAATGTTCCAAAAAAATGTCCTAGTCTAGTGCAAAAGGAAAGGAGGTCGCTCTATGCGTCCACCTCGGGATCCACACTCCCGTCCAGTGGAGTCTCCCAAGTAGCGGGCTCCTCGACCCTTACATCCTCCTCCTTAAGCGGGTAATTTGAAAAATGTTAGCGATCGGGGGTGAGCACGAAGCTCTGTAGAAAAATTCTCTAAAAATCCATACAAGGTTTAGAAATGCATTTAAAACGGTCGGTCTTAATTTTAACATAACATAGATACATAATTTAAAATAAAGCAGTGACATTTAAAAAAGATCTCAAGTTTATTTAAAAATATTACTTAAATGAATAAACGAGCACCACATACAAATAATAACCATTAATTGTCATAACCAATTCCCAACAATTCTCTCGATAGGTGGCATACTTTGTGGTAACCTCCACCCCCCTTTAGGTCACTTTTGATTCTCAAGTATCCTTACTGGGAATCTCTTGAGAATGAATGAGCATCCTTACATGGAATCTCTCTCCAATCACTACATTGTTTCCCAAACATCCTTACCGGGAACCTCTTGGGAATGGGTGAGCATCCTTACAAGAAACTTCTCACTCATGTGTATCGCAAACAACCCAACTAAGCATACAATTTCAACAATTATCTCAATTTACAAGCATCTATCCAAAATATCTAAAACATATCATGTAACAATTCCACAACCAACTAAGAAAATACATGAGATCACAATAACATTATTTTTCTATCCAACCTAAAGCACTAAGGTTCCGAAATCCATAATAAAGAAAGCATTTAGGAAGAAAATACACCACTCTCCAAAAATTAGGGTTTGAAAACTAGAAAGGAGATTTCATAGGTATTAAACTCTACTTGGTTCAAAATAAGTAATCCTTGCAAAAAGCCTATGAGAGGATGATTCCATAGCATATATATATACCATTGATAGCCAAAACATACATATATAAATACTCTAGCCTCAATGTAAGTGAATGAGAGAAAACTCCTACTTTGAATCCTTAGTTTGTAGGAAGAACTTGAGCTTTGATCTTGAATCTACCCTTAAATCTCTTATTTTTCCCTTCCTTTCTTCCTCTCTAATGCTCTCTAGGATTCCAAGAGGTGTGGGGGTGAGAGTGGAGTGAAAGAAATGAGGGAAAATGAGGTTTAAAACACCTCAGCCCTGAAATTCACTGTTCACAGCCTGTTTTGGTTTTCTCCAAAATTACGAATTTGCCACTAAGAATCTCCAATTTGATCCATATGACTACCCTAAAGTTTTTCGACGTTCCAGATTCATTTTTAATATTATTTTAACCTAAAAATATTTANAAAGGTAATTGTGGTCGTTTAGGTTTTTATTAGTAATCATTTCGGCTAAAATTGAAAAACGTATTCACCCTCTCTAGGTAAAGTGTCTATAGCTCCACATGTATAATCGTGAGGGAAGATCCATTTCGAATTCCTCTTCCCAAAACAACAATTGGTATTGGAGTGTGATTGTCTTAAGTCCATAGACACTTGTAGGCATTTCTTGTTTTTGCTTACATGCCTTGTTTGCCTTCTTAAGATCTATTTGTACTACTAGTTAGTTTTCAATGGAGTCTNGCACTTCGTTATCTGGGCATAACTCTCTCATCCGAGCTCCGATTGAGATGATTCGCTATGGAATGCTAAGAAACAGATATACAACTTTCATGTTTTGAGTGTTGGGAGATATGGATTGAATCAAGCTCGAAATCGCCCTTGAAGTTGCAGCCAGTGCACTGTTCACGTCCTGTTTCATCCTTTTTCCATTTCCAATCCATTCCTAAGCCAACCAAATCCATCTCAAACCTCTCCAACACATATTTCTACACCAAACCTATTTAATACAAGTTCTAGGACCTAAAATTTCATATTTTCACTTATTAAAACCAAATTTCAACTATTATTTCAACTAACATTTTAAATCTCTACTTTTTCAATCTACCAAATTCAAACACACATCACTACACATATCCACATTTTTACCACAATTATTTACTATATATCTATATACATATATAAAAGAAAATGCGGGGTATTACAGGTTCTCATATTAATTACTCTACCTTTGTGAGAAAAGGTAATTGTGGTCGTTTAGGTTTTTATTAGTAATCATTTCGGCTAAAATTGAAAAACTTATTCACCCTCTCTAGGTAAAGTGTCTATAGCTCCACATGTATAATCGTGAGGGAAGATCCATTTCGAATTCCCCTTCCCGAAACAACAATTGGTATTGGAGTGTGATTGTCTTAAGTCCATAGACACTTGTAGGCATTTCTTGTTTTTGCGTACATGCCTTGTTTGCCTTCTTAAGATCTATTTGTACTACTAGTTAGTTTTCAATGGAGTCTTAAAATGAAGGTGGTGCAATTGGATGACCACTACACTTTAATGGTTCAAACTTTGCATATTGGAAAGCTAGCATGAGAGCATGTCTTAAATCTATTGACAAGAGAATGTGGTTGACCGTGCAAGAGGATTGAAGTCCTCCCACCGCCACCACACAAGTCAAAGGTGGTGAAGCAGTGCTTGAAATAAAATTCCCAACGACTTAGTCGAAGACCAAGATCGAATCAACGAGGTGGAACTCTAATGACTTGAATGCGATATTCAATGTCGTGACACCCAATGAGTTCCAAAGGATCACAAATTGTGAAATTTCAAAGGAGGCATGAGATATTCTTGTGGTTTCACATGATGGAACTACAATGGTAAAGATGTTCTCGTCTTCAAAGGTACACGTCACAATTCGAGTTTTTGAGGATACAATAGGAAGAAACATTTGGCAATTTTATGTCAATCTATGCGATATTGTTAATGCTTCCTTTGCATTAAGTACCAAAATCAAAGATACAACAATTAAAATGGAAAATTTTGACATCTCTATCAGAGAGATTTCATGCTAGAGATGAGTGTTAACATGACTACAATATCGGTGGGGTGTTTCTATAATTTCTGGAACAGGATGTTGCTACAATTTTCAAGACTGCATGGACATTTCTGTTTTTTTTTTTTTTTTCTGTTGGAAGTTGGAACGAAACCAGAACTTCGATGAACAGTGCACAATGAATATTTTTTTTTTGTATGAATCGAAGTTGGACTCTGATACCAAATTGATGTAGATCATAGTAAGGAAGAATTAGGGATGAGAAGGGAAGAAGAAGAGGATGAGAAAAAAAGAAGAAGGGGATGAGAACAGAGAGAGAATTTGAGGAAGAACGATTCAATATCAATAATCAATAATAATCAAAGTCTAATATTAATAAAACCCTTACATGCAACCCTTTATATAGGGAAACTAAAACCCTAAAATAAATAAATAATGACTAAAAACCCTCAAAATTAAAAGAAATTACTTAAAAGATAAATATTAAAAGTATCTAAATAACTATCATAATTAATCTATAACATCTATCTAATTCCTACACGATCCCCATCAGTTAATTATTGATTGCTTTAATTTCTAGAATGTTTATTCCTGTCATTGATTTATTATATTTCTTAGACTTGAGATCATTACAACTTTCATGGTTTTACTCTAAAAAATTTATATATGATATTTTCCAAAAAGAGAGGTGCCTTCTTTTTATTGTTTTCAAAATCTTGTTGGGATTTGAGAGGGATTTCCAACGGGCTTTTGCTCACCACACTTACAGATTTTGGCATAGAAGAGGATGTCTATGTGGATGAGCAGGTTGATTATGCCCTATTAGAGAATCAAGATGTAGACCCTGTCTTAGAGGAATATAGTTGTTTTATTTTTAGTTTAGTGTTTGAGAAATTTTTATTAAACTATATTTTAGCTAGTTTAATTATTCCGCTGCTAGAAACTATTTGGTTTTAAGTTGTAAGTAGGAGAAGTTACCACTTGTTATTGGCTTTAGTATTTATTTTTTGTCAGATGGATGGATGGTTTATTATTTAATAATTATTATAGTTGCTCTTATGATTGGATGATTTTAGATAGTAATGCCTTCTAGGGTGGATTTTGGGGCATTATAAGTTTGGTATCAGAGCTTAAGAATTAGGTCTTACACGGGAGTTATAGGTTATGGACTATCACAAGAGTATTAGGTTAGGTTGGAAAAACTCTAGGCTTGAATTTGTTTGAAGTTATATGTTTATAAAATAAGTGTGTTTTGTTTTTTAGTTAGGTTAGAGATTAATTATTTGTTCTAATGTCGTGATAAATTGCAGGAATGGTCTAATGAAGCTAGCATTTGGAAATATGGCAATGGATCTTAATGTGTTGAACTTTTGCAAGCAACTAGGGTATGATGAGGAGGTTCATGAAGTCCATGGGATTGACACTTTGGTGGAGCACCACAGGATTTGCTGTGCAATACCAAGTTGGAGTAGGAGTTTATTGAGGATACGGAGCTGAAGACTTGGACCCCCAACATTTGAAAAACTACCGCCACAAGAAAAAAAAATTCCATCAATAATGTAACCACCCACTTTGGAGTTAAAGCCATTGCCACCCACATTGAAATATGCATTTTTGGGGGAGCACCAAACATTTCCAGTGGTGATAAGCTCTTCATTGAAGCCAAAGTAAGAGGAGGAATTGTTGCGAGTCTTGAGAAAACATAAAGGAGCCATTGGTTGGACCATAGCCGACATCAAGGGAATTAGCCCTCTCATTTACATTCATAGAATCTATCTTGAAGAAGACACCAAGCCATCCCGACAACCACAAAGAAAGCTCAATCCCATCATGAAGGATAAGGTTAGAGATGAAGTTCTCAAGCTACTTGATTTAGGCATTATCTTTGCAATTGCTAACAGTAAATGGGTTAGTCTCACACAAGTGGTCCCAAAGAATTCAGGAGTGACTATAGTGTCAAATGAGGAGAATGAGTTGATTACAACAAGTGTAGTCACCGGTTGGGGAGTTTGCATTGATTACCAGAAGCTTAACTCATGCACTCAAAAGAATCACTGTCCCCTACCATTCCTTGATCAAGTGTTGGAGAGGGTAGCCAGACATCTTTTCTATTGCTTCTTAGATGGCTACTCAGGTTACAATTAGATAGAGATCGCCCTGGAAGATCCAAAGAAGACCACATTCACATACCCCTTTCGAACATATGCTTATTGCCGACTGTCGTTTGGCTTGTGCAATGTCTTGGGAACTTTTCAAAGATGTATAATGGGGATATTCAGCAATATGGTGGAAAATATTGTGGAGGTGTTCATGGATGATTTCTCAGTGTTTGAAGACTCATTTGAAGGCAGTTTGGAAAATTTGAAGAAATTTTTAGAGAGATGCGAAGAGAAGAATTTGATGCTTAACCATGAGAAGTGTCACTTCATGGTAACATAAGAGATATGCTTGGACACATTGTGCCAGCAAATAGGATCTAAGTGGACTAGTCTAAAGTGGAAGCGATTTCAAACCTACCCACTCCAAGGGTAGTCAAGGACATCAGGTCGTTTTTTGGCCATACAGGTTTTTATCGCCATTTCATTAAGGATTTTAGTGCATTGGCAAGACCTTTGACAAATTTGTTAGCAAAGGATGTACCATTTTGTGTGGTCGGGTGATTGTGAGACATATTTTAAAAAACTTAAAAAGTATGCTTACCTCACCTCCAATCATGTGACCAACCAAGTGGGAACTCCCATTTGAGCTCATGTGCGATACAAGTGATTTTGCGGTTGACGTAGTGTCATGTCAAAGGTAAGATAAAAAGTTGTATGTAATATACTATGCTAGTAAAAATCCAAATGAAGCACAAATGAACTACACCATTATTGAAAAATAGTTGATAGCCTTAGTGTTTGCATTAGATAAATTTACGTCATACATCATTGGTTCACCTATTTTAGTCTACACTGATCATTCTACTTTGAAGTATTTGTTGTCTAAGTAGGACACTAAATCGAGACTTATTAGGTGGATCCTCCTCCTTCAAGAATTCAATCTAATCATTAAGGACAAAAAAGGAGTCGAGAATGTAGTGGCGGACCATTTGTCACGGCTTGTTGTCCAAGACACCAAAGAGCACATCCCTATCCCTAATGAGCATCTATTTTCTATCCATTCACTTTGTCTGTGGTATATTGACATTTGAAATTTTCTTGCCATAGGACAAACTCCCCCACATTAGAGCCTAAAAGATAAGAGAAGATTCATGGCGGGTGTGAAGTACTTCTACTTCGACAACCCGTACCTATTCAAATATTGTCTTCATCAAGTCATAAGAAAGGTGTGTACCAGAAAATGAATAGCAAGATGTCCTTTCTTTCTGTCATTCTAAAGTGTGTGGTGGACACTTCTCTTCCAAGAAGACTTCAACTAAGATTTTACAAAGTGGTTTTTATTGGCCTACACTGATTAAAGATTGTGTCTCATTTTGTAAGCAATGTGATAGATGTCAAAGATTTGGAAGTGTGACCTATAGAAATATGATGTCCCTTTCCCCCGTGCTTGTTATTGAAATTTTTGATTGTTAGGGCATTGATTTCATGGGTCCATTCCCTATGTCTTTTGGCTACTATTCTATCCTTTTGGCGGTGGACTACGTGTCCAAGTGGGTAGAGGTAATCCCGACCAAGACTAATGACCATTGAGTCATGGTCAAGTTTTTAAAAGAAAATTTATTTTCTAGGTTTGGGATGCCTTGTGTGATAATAAGTGATGGTGACTCACACTTTTGCAATAGACCATTTGCTTCATTGATGCATAGATATGGCATAACACACAAGGTGTCCACTGCTTATCACCCACAGATTAATAACCAAGCTGAGTTGGCCAAAATGGAGATAAAGAGCATACTTAAGAAAATGGTTAATCTGAATCTCAAGGATTGATCACTCAGGTTGACTGATGCATTGTGGGCTTACTGCACCACTTATAAGACCATTCTTGGTATGTCTTTCTATCGGCTAGTCTATGACAAGGCTTGTCATTTGCCAGTAGAGATGGAGCACAAGGCATATTGGGCCATAAAAACCTTGAATTTCAACCTGAAACTAGCTAGGGAACATAAGAAGTTGGAGTTAAATAAATTGGAGGAAATTCACAGAGATGCATACGAGAGCTCTAGAATTCACAAGAAAATGGCCAAAATTTTCCATTACAAATCCATTTTGAGAAAAACATTCAAGCCTGACCAAAAAATGCTCTTGTATAATTTTTGCATCTCCATTTTCCAAGGAAAACTCTAATCGAGATGGGATAGCACCTACATTTTCAAGGTGGCCTACCCACATGGAGTCGTGGACAAAAAAAACTCCGAAGATGGTAAACATTCAAGGTCAATGGCCAAAGACTTAAACCATTCTTTGAGGGTTTTGAAATTCAAAAANGCCTACATTTTCAAGGTGGCCTACCCACATGGAGTCGTGGACAAAAAAAACTCCGAAGATGGTAAACCTTCAAGGTCAATGGCCAAAGACTTAAACCATTCTTTGAGGGTTTTGAAATTCAAAAAGTAGATGAGGAGCTGGTGGATCCGATTTATTTGGATGTTGTGGATGCATAACTGTTCATGTAGATATTAGTGTACAATTGTTTTTCTTTGTCCTTTACAAGTTAAATTGTTTACTTACTTTCATCTATACATTGTGTTCTTTCTTCATGTGTGTAGATAGTGGTATCTTTGTTACAGCTCATTGTGAGGTGTTCTTTGACCTTTCTTGTCTTCTAAATTCCATCATCTCATTACATGTCTTTTTGTTGCATTGAGGACAATGTGTAGTTCAAGGTAGAGGGTGAGGTGCACCATTCGTATGATATACCAATTTTTGTATAGAATAGTTAAAAATATGTGAACATTTTTGAATAATTTTAAATTGTTTGTGAAACATATCTGAATGTTGAACCATATTCCCCTATTGTAATTGTTATAGGGTCTGTGATAGCTGATTAGAAGTTAAAATTAGCATTTTACTATGCCTTTTTAAGGCTAATTATGCTTTGATAGAGTTTCAATGATGACATTTTAAGAGAAAAATTGTAAAAAGGCCTAAAGTCAATGCATATCAAACTTTCATGCAACAACCGCATGTTCTGGAAGATGATTGGAGAAGTTGAAACAAGGTATGAATGTTTGAACGCCAATTCACGTTCAAACATCCTCTTGAATTATTGGAGGACTAGACTGCTGAGATGATGATACATGGCGTGTTGTGGCTAAGAAAAAAAAAAGAGGTACTTGAGTACCACGTTTGAATGCTAACTAACGTTCGAACGTTGGCTTGAATCAATTGAGGACCTTCTGGAAGAGTGTGCTATAACATATGACGTGTGGATGTTGCTCTCACAGAAGAACAAAGAACACTTGAGTGGGAAGTTCAAAACCCACCCAGCTTTTGAACTCCCATCAAAGAAGATAGGAGACAACGTTCGAATGCCAACTAACGTTCGAAAGTTGTCCCCAGACAGGCTGCAGAGTGGTTGATTTTCCATCCAGACCTTGGGGCTTTCACTTGGACATTGAAGACCTTGTACTATTCTCTCACACTTCCTTGCGCCCCTTGGCTTTCACACTTCCTTGATTTTCTATTCTCTCACACTCCCATTGTGGGAGCTTCAAAAAAAGGAGTAGATTGTTGGAGTTAGGCTTAGACTTAGACTTACATTTATAGTCTTACATGGAGAGAGATAGAGGAAAATAGATCATCTTTTGGTTAAGGAGGTAACCCTCCAAAAGTGACTAGCTCTCTTCTACTTACATTATTAGTTTCATTTGCTTCCATTTTTTGAGCTTCTTTTTTCCCTTAGAGGAGTGAAACTCTTCCACTTTTTTAGAGCTTTACCAAAGTCGTGAAGGGTGGAACGTGATTCACTCATTCTTCGTCGAAGATCGACTCCTTGTGTAGTGTGTTTTACCCTGTAACTCCTCTACTTGGACGGATGAAAATCACTTACTTTTCTAAATTTTCCAAAGTGATGAAGAGTGAGTATTTTCTCATTCACTCTTTAGTAAGAGGTGATGGACATGTATAAATCATCCGGAAGTTANGCTTTACCAAAGTGATGAAGAGTGAGTAGTTTCTCATTCACTCTTTAGTAAGAGGTGATGGACATGTATAAATCATCCGGAAGTTATATTTGTGCATTTCGTTTATACTTAATACTTTATATTTTACTTGCTTATTGAATGATTGAATACATCTACCAAAGTTAAGGTACTTTGTACAACCGTGAGTACTTTCTATGACATAGATGACTCTTGACATAGAAAGTCTCATTGGTTCTAGGCAAGTACCCCAACTAGATCTTCATTACTACATTTCAATCTTCAATATTATTGTGCTTCATTTAAAGAATGGAATACTAATGCAATGGTTGCATGCCTTGTAGAATCACTTGTTTGTTTGTAGATGGGTTGAGTCTCGGCATAGACATTCTTGTAAACCTCTACAAAGACATCGGAACCATGCTCTCACTTCTCACAATCCATTTTTATCTTCCGATTAACTTCATGTTGACACAAGGGTTTATTGAGTTCTCAAGCACAAGTATAATAAACCGGATGATTAACTACATGTTCAGATCCTCGAGCTAAAAGGTGACTTTTACATTTGATAACTTATTATATTTTGTCTAGAAAAGCCCCTTGAAAAGAATCTTATATTCTGTCCAGGAAATCCCATAACTTTAAATCTCAAGAATTCCAATCACTTAGTCTCTATTATTTCTTACTTCAAAACACCAATAATAGTTTCCTGTGGATTCGACTCCGGACTTAACTGGATTATTATAATAGCTTGACCGCCTGCACTTGGGTGTACACATTTTGGATCAAGTCAAGTTTTTGGCGTCGTTGCCAGGGAACCATAAAAAGTGTTTTTAAGTAAAAGGTGAAAAGACATTCATTTTTGTATACATATTTTTTATTTATTGTGTAGAATTCTTATTTTATATCTGAGGACGATCTTCACTTTCAAAATTTGCCAGAAGAATTTGTAGGATCTGTAAATTAGTCTGGACCATCTTCAACCCAATCAGTAGCAGACTCTTTTGAGAATAGCATGGCAAATAAAAGGAGAAAAGGGGAAGTTCTTGTAAGACAAGGGGAAGATCCTGTGAGAGAGGGGGAAGTTCCTAACATTCAAACTCTGCGGGATTATTTGCATCCCACACGAAACAGTGTCCCCTCTTGTTTTGTCTTTCCTGCAAATGTGCCCCTTTTTAACGTAAATGAGGAGACAGTTCAACTACTACCTCAATTTCATGGGCTCGAATCAGAAAACCCATATTTGCACATAAAAGATTTTGAAGAAGTATGTGGAACATTTCAAGACAATTTTGAGCTGGCCAAGTTGAAATTTTTTCCTCTCTTTAAAGGACAAAGCTAAACAATAGCTAAATTCTTTAAAAGCCCATTCAATACCTAACTGGCAGACATTACAGAATGAATTTTTCAAAAAATTTTTTCCTCTACACCGTACTAATGCACTCAAAAGACAAATCATGAATTTTCGGTTAAAGAAGGAGAGACCTTTTACCAATGTTGGGAGAGATTCAAGGATCTTCTCCAGTCTTGCCCACACCATGCTTTTGAGAATTGGACTTTGGTAGGTTTTTTCTTTGACTCCTTACCCACTAGACTACGCCAGTTTGTGAAAATGAAGGCTCAAGGAAAATTCTTGGGAAAGAAACCGAAGGAGACATTCAATTTTTTTGACACCATATTTGATAGTTCTCAGATGTGGGACTTAGCCTCTCCTACCATTGTTGAAGTCAAACCATCTACTTCCCAATGGGGTAAGTATGTCTTGAAAGATGATGACCTGAGAGTGAAAATGACAACCTTGTCTCAAAAGCTTGAAACTCTAGAGATGAAAAAGGTACATCAAGTTGAGGTTGGCCCTTCCACAGAACTAGTGTGTGGGATTTGTGCTCTGATAGGACACCCTACTGGGGAGTTCCTACCATTCCGGCATTCAAAGAGTCTNGCTTTTGAGAATTGGACTTTGGTAGGTTTTTTCTTTGACTCCTTACCCACTAGACTACGCCAGTTTGTGAAAATGATGGCTCAAGGAAAATTCTTGGGAAAGAAACCGAAGGAGGCATTCAATTTTTTTGACACCATATTTGATAGTTCTCAGATGTGGGACTTAGCCTCTCCTACCATTGTTGAAGCCAAACCATCTACTTCCCAATGGGGTAAGTATGTCTTGAAAGATGATGACCTGAGAGTGAAAATGACAACCTTGTCTCAAAAGCTTGAAACTCTAGAGATGAAAAAGGTACATCAAGTTGAGGTTGGCCCTTCCACAGAACTAGTGTGTGGGATTTGTGCTCTGATAGGACACCCTACTGGGGAGTTCCTACCATTCCGGCATTCAAAGAGTCTAGTTGGGACAAACAAATGCAATTTCCAACTTCAACAAGCCTTACTCCAACCCATATTCTGAAACATACAATCTAGGGTGGCATAATCACCTAAACTTCAATTGGAAGAACACATAACCAACTCCCACAAACCCACAACAAGGTTCACAACCACCACCTCAAGGACCTCCTGCATATCAACTATACCAACCACCATAAAAGAGGAGCCTTGAGGACACACTGAATCAGTTCATGCAAAGACAAATGAACTACAACAATAGTTATACTCAAGCTTTTACTGATTTCAAAACCCAGACTACTAAGTCTTTTGAGGATCTTACCACATCCAAAATTTGACCAAATCTATGACCACACATGAGAAAGACAAGTTTTCTGCCCAACCAAAACAACCACAAGGCCAATTTCATGTGGAAAATCCTTCAATCATGGAAAACCATGGAAAACCCACAAGACCAAGCCTAAGTAGTCACTACATTGAGAAGTGGCATGGTGATTGACAAAACCATCAGAGACATGTTAATTCCAAAGCCAAAACCTGAGTCAATCCCAGTAATGCACCAGTAGAGCCTGAACTTATGATTGAACAGGAACCAGAGCTGTGGAAGGAAAAAGAACCTTCATATCCTATTCCTGCTCCTTTTCCTCATAGACTCAAAAAAGTACAGAAGTTGAATAACTAGCCAAAAATTTATGAGCTTTTTAAGTAAGTAAAGATCAATATCCCACTTTTGGATGCAATCAAACAGGTTTTGTCTTATGCCAAGTTTATGAAAGACTTGTGCATAGTCAAAAGAAGCCAGAATGTCCAAAAAAGAGCCTTTTTGACAGAACAAGCCAGTGTCCTACTTCAACACAAAACCCATCCAAAATATAAGGATTCGGGGTGTCCAACTGTGGCATGTGTCATTGGAAACTTCAAAATAAAACAAGCACTGTTAGATCTTGAAGCCAGTGTCAATTTGCTCCCTTTCTCTGTCTACCAGCAGTTGGATTTGGGTGAACTCTAACCTACTTGTGTCACACTCCAGTTGACAGACAGATTTGTCAAAGTTTCTAGGGGCATTGTTGAAGATGTACTTGTCCAAGTGGACAACTTTGTCTTCCCTGTTGACTTCATTGTTCTGGATACTCAGCTAGCAATGCATATTGCCAAACATGACTAATCAATTGCAGGAATGGAGTCAGAAAATTAACTTTCGAGAATATGACTCTTGAGCTAAATATTTTTAATATTGCCAAACACCTAGGAGAGGACAAGGAACTAAGAGAAATAAATTACATTGAGTCTCTGATACATGAACATCTGAATAACACATTTTGTGAAAACCTTATTGAATCTTCTCTGTTAGAGTCTATCACATCTGAGACAATAGATGATGATCAAAATCCAAAGAATTGCCCTGCTCATACTGTTCAGACATGGGCACCCAAATTTGCAAAAAATCTCACCAAGTGGCACAAAGCCATTCTCATCAAGTGTCAAGCCTCCAAAGTTTGAATTAAAACCTCTCTCATCTGATCTCAAATATGCATTCTTAGGGGAGGATGAGTCATACCTAGTGGTTATTTCATCTAAGCTTGCAGATTTACAAGAGTCTAAGTTTATTGAAGTTATTAGAAGCCATAAAAACACCATTGGGTGGACCATCGCTGAACTGAAAGGTATAAGCCCGTTAATCTACAATCATGCTATATACCTTGAAAATGATTCAAAATCCTCTCGTCAAATGCAGCAACAACTGAACCCTCACATGAAGGAAGTTGTGAGAACTGAGGTGCTCAAGCTATTAGATGAAGGGATAATACTTCTAATCTATAATAGCAAATGGGTTAGCAGTTGTGCCCAAGAAGTTTGGGGCACAGTGGTAAAAAATGATGCAATAAACTAGTACCAACTCAAGTTGTCACAGGATGGAGGATGTGCATAGACTATTGAAAACTCAATTTCACAACTAGAAAAGAACATTTTTCTCTTCCCTTTCTTGATCAAGTCTTAGAGAGAATTGTAGGTCATGAATTCTACTATTTCNGACAACAAGAAAAGAACATTTTTCTCTTCCCTTTCTTGATCAAGTCTTAGAGAGAATTATAGGTCATGAATTCTACTATTTCCTGGATGGGTATTCTAGGTATAATCAAATCAAGANCACAACTAGAAAAGAACATTTTTCTCTTCCCTTTCTTGATCAAGTCTTAGAGAGAATTGTAGGTCATGAATTCTACTATTTCCTGGATGGGTATTCTAGGTATAATCAAATCAAGATAGCACTAGATGACTAGGAGAAAACAACATTCATATGCCCCTTTGGTACGTTTGCATTCAAAAGGATGCCGTTTGGACTTTGTCACATTCCTGCAACATTCCAAAGGTGNGATAGCACTAGATGACCAGGAGAAAACAACATTCATATGCCCCTTTGGTACGTTTGCATTCAAAAGGATGCCGTTTGGACTTTGTCACATTCCTGCAACATTCCAAAGGTGCATACTGAGCTTGTTTAGTGATATGGTTGAGAAATTTTTGGAAGTGTTCATGGATGACTTCTTTGTATATGGTGATTCATTTGATTTGGGTTTGACAAACCTAGAGAACGTATTGATAAGACGTAAGGAAGCCAATCTAGTGCTCAATTGAGAGAAATACCATTTCATGGTAACACAAGGCATTGTCTTAGGTCACATTGTGTCGTTTGAAGACATGAAAGTTGACAAGGCAAAAATAGATCTGATTGGAAATTTGTCTACTCCCAAGATTGTTAAGTATGTCCGATCATTTCTAGGACATGCAGGGTTCTATAGGATATTCAAAAAAGACTTTAGTACCATATCTAAACCCATGTGTCATTTCTTAAGTCAGGACGTAATTTTTGTGTGGAGTAAATGTGATGCCCCTAAAATCGGGGGTCCTTTTTACACCGTTGACCACCCGTCAACCCGCGGAATTACCCGTAATTTGCTGTACGACATCACATTAATAGTATCCCTTTATTCGGGATTATAACTCACACGTGTAACCCGTGTTCCTTTAACCATTTAATCCAATTGAGGCTCAATATGCCCCAACATATATTATTTAATGTCCATTTATATCATTGGAATCAAGGAAACCAAAGTTCAATTGCATAGCAAATAATTTTAAAATTTTTGATTTTTGGAAAGTGTACCGGTACACTTTGCCAATTCTTCCCTGTTTCACCTATTTTCGATTTCCAATCATTTCCAATCCATCTCATTTTCACCCAAAACACATATAATGGAAGTTTTGACATAAAACCTCATTTGTACAAGTTCATTACATTTAATTTACATATATTTACATGCCAAAACGTAGTTTTAACAAGAGTTTACAAAACAGTCAAGGTTAAAGGCCACATGTCGGCCCCTCTTCACCCTTGAGGCCCCGACTGAGAGCCGTCCACTTACATGTATGCCGCATCTGAAATGTTTTCCTGTATNCCGTCCACTTACATGTATGCCGTATCTGAAATGTTTTCCTGTATAGGGTGAGCTAACGCCCAGTAGAATATTTCCTACAGAGGTTACTCCCTCCCTAGATGCGTATGCAATGTTTATGTGCAACACTTAACCATCATTTTCCATTCTAAGCAAGAATATGTATTTCAATGATAGAATTTTACTACGCCATGCCGTGAAATGAGGTGAGACTCACTCACGCATATCAACATGAGCCCTTCTCGGCTCCTTAACACATGCTAATATCCATGTGAATGAATCCATACCATGCGATGAAATGAGATGAGACTCACTCACGCACCACAACCCGAGTCATACCTGACTCCTCAACACAATGCAATGCCAAAGTGCATTAAACCGTCATTTATGTTCACGTCAAATGACATTCACAATTCCAGGGTCTTTCTTGGGGTGGGTATTCATGGACTTACACCAACGGCCCTAGTCGACAAGGAATTCAAGGACTTCAGCCAACGATTTCGCGTACACTAACACACTTTATGGACTCTTATACCAATGGAGTGCGAATCCAATCACNCCCTAGTCGACACGGAATTCAAGGACTTCAGCCAACGATTTCGCGTACACTAACACACTTTATGGACTCTTATACCAATGGAGTGCGAATCCAATCACCGAGCCTCTCACCCGAGGGATATTCTAGCCCTTCTTACTAACCTCGACCCAATTTGCCATACAACCGTGCAACTTAGTCGGATCATCGATCTAACTTTTTCCAAGTCCACTCGTCATCCACCAATAGGGTGACGACGTCAACCATGCACACACACCCACATGATGCGAAGTCTCCGTGCAAATGCAATGTAATGAACCATTGCATAACAATGTCATGTCGCATACGTAATGGATGCCATATGGACAACCGAAACCACATATTTCAACATATGTCATGAAAATTTATATCTTAAGCATATAATTACCAAAATCCATCACAATTCGTAAGCATGTTACCACAATATCCATGTCAATAACACACTTNCGGATAATTGGTACGTATAGTGTCCTCACGCTCTCATGTCATCTCCTCTACTCCTCGGTGCTACCATAGCACCTTCACTAGCCGCATGGTCTTGCCTCGCAAAACCTGCTCCCGACTATCCATGATACGCACCGGTCCCTCCTCGAAGGTCCCATCCGCATCAATAGTCAATTCACCGCAATCCACCACATGTGTCAGATCTGGAGTATACTTCCGGAGCATAGAGACATAGAACACCGTGTGAACACCCAATAAATTAGGTAGTAACACTAGTCTATAAGCCACTGTACTCACCCTCTCGAGTACCTCGAAGGGCCCGATAAATCTTGGCGACAACTTCCCTTATTTTTTGAATCTGACCATTACCCTCTTAGGCGTCACCTTCAAGAAGACATGATATCCCACCTCAAACTCCAGAGGTCGCCGTCGTCTGTCGGCGTAGCTCTTTTGCCGATTCTGAGCCGTAAAAAGACGCTTTCATATCAAGTTTACCTTCTCTGAGGTGTCTTTGATCAAATCTGAACCCCTAGAGGATCTTTCTCCCACCTCCNCATACGAACACCTAGGTTAGAAATCAACTAAAGTAGGAGGGAACCCTACCTCTTGAAGAGTAAAAGAACACGTTGGGAAACTCTATGACTCCAACCCGAGCTCTAATGCAATCCTTTCCAAAAACTCATTTTTCAACCTTCGTTGAAAACCCTCGTTTTTGGTACGTAGGCGTAGCCCTCGATGAGGAGATCAACTTTTGGTCTTGGCCCGAGTGGATTCGATCACTCAATCTTCGTAGATCATAGAGAGAAGGTGAAAATTTTTCTCTTTTCCCTCTCTTCTTTTCTCACGTTGAACCGACTGAAGAAAATGGGGAATAAATCAGATTTTTTCCCTTTTTATATTCTCCATTTACTTGGCTCACATTGTGCCACACGACCTTCTTTTTTTTCGGTCCATTTTCGCCCCGAAACGATTAAATTTCGTTCCGGTTCAAGTTCAAAATAATTTTATTTTAATTTGCCTAAATTTATTTTCCAACTTTCAAATTTTTATTAAAAATCCCATTTTTGGGTCACCCGAGACTCGATCACCNTCATGGACTTACACCAACGGCCCTAGTCGACACGGAATTCAAGGACTTCAGCCAACGATTTCGCGTACACTAACACACTTTATGGACTCTTATACCAATGGAGTGCGAATCCAATCACCGAGCCTCTCACCCGAGGGATATTCTAGCCCTTCTTACTAACCTCGAACCAATTTGCCATACAACCGTGCAACTTAGTCGGATCATCGATCTAACTTTTTCCAAGTCCACTCGTAATCCACCAATAGGGTGACGACGTCAACCATGCACACACACCCACATGATGCGAAGTCTCCGTGCAAATGCAATGTAATGAACCATTGCATAACAATGTCATGTCGCATACGTAATGGATGCCATATGGACAACCGAAACCACATATTTCAACATATGTCATGAAAATTTATATCTTAAGCATATAATTACCAAAATCCATCACAATTCGTAAGCATGTTACCACAATATCCATGTCAATAACACACTTAAATCACAAGGCACAATATAAACACATAGCATGCCCACATAAATCCAATTTTCAAGAGTTTACATAAATACTTCCACATATCAAAGTCATGCTAGAAATTGGTCTAGGCCATTTCTATATCCATTTCCTTATTTTAATGACTATAGGCAAGTCATATATTATCCTATACTTCTAACCATTTTATACGAACACCTAGGTTAGAAATCAACTAAAGTAGGAGGGAACCCTACCTCTTGAAGAGTAAAAGAACACGTTGGGAAGCTCTATGACTCCAACCCGAGCTCTAATGCAATCCTTTCCAAAAACTCATTTTTCAACCTTCGTTGAAAACCCTCGTTTTTGGTACGTAGGCGTAGCCCTCGATGAGGAGATCAACTTTTGGTCTTGGCCCGAGTGGATTCGATCACTCAATCTTCGTAGATCATAGAGAGAAGGTGAAAATTTTTCTCTTTTCCCTCTCTTCTTTTCTCACGTTGAACCGACTGAAGAAAATGGGGAATAAATCAGATTTTTTCCCTTTTTATATTCTCCATTTACTTGGCTCACATTGTGCCACACGACCTTCTTTTTTTTCGGTCCATTTTCGCCCCGAAACGATTAAATTTCGTTCCGGTTCAAGTTCAAAATAATTTTATTTTAATTTGCCTAAATTTATTTTCCAACTTTCAAATTTTTATTAAAAATCCCATTTTTGGGTCACCCGAGACTCGATCACCACGTAAAACACAAAAAATTTGACTATATCGAAATTTGACGTGGTAACTAGATTTCGCGAGACGAATCCAACGGTGAGATCCGCTTCATCATTCGAGATCTAGAAAATTTCAGGTTTTCAACCCGTACCGTAGTGACAAATTATCGTTTTACCCTTTTTCATAAAAAGTTTAAATTTACCTGGATTTTACATTATTTCCCCCTTAAAAGAATTTCGCCCCCGAAATTCACACACACACACACATATACACTTAACTGCATGCATATGCAACATTAATATTATACTTAAACTTATAAAACTAGTACCTCCATCCTCGAACAGGAACGGATAATTGGTACGTATAGTGTCCTCACGCTCTCATGTCATCTCCTCTACTCCTCGGTGCTACCATAGCACCTTCACTAGCCGCATGGTCTTGCCTCGCAAAACCTGCTCCCGACTATCCATGATACGCACCGGTCCCTCCTCGAAGGTCCCATCCGCATCAATAGTCAATTCACCGCAATCCACCACATGTGTCAGATCTGAAGTATACTTCCGGAGCATAGAGACATAGAACACCGTGTGAACACCCAATAAATTAGGTAGTAACACTAGTCTATAAGCCACTGTACTCACCCTCTCGAGTACCTCGAAGGGCCCGATAAATCTTGGCGACAACTTCCCTTATTTTTTGAATCTGACCATTACCCTCTTAGGCGTCACCTTCAAGAAGACATGATATCCCACCTCAAACTCCAGAGGTCGCCGTCGTCTGTCGGCGTAGCTCTTTTGCCGATTCTGAGCCGTAAAAAGACGCTTTCATATCAAGTTTACCTTCTCTGAGGTGTCTTTGATCAAATCTGAACCCCTAGAGGATCTTTCTCCCACCTCCGTCCAACAAATTAGAGAACGACATGGCCTTCCATATAGTGCCTCATAGGGTGCCATCTGAATGCTCGCCTGATAACTCTTGTTGTAGGCGAATTCACTAAGGGTAAATGCTCTTCCCAATTACCCTTGAGATCTAGGACGCATGCCCATAACATGTCCTCTAACATCTGGATGGTCCTCTTAGAATGACCGTCTGTCTGGGGATGAAAAATAGTACTCATCATCAACTATGTCCCCATGGCTCGCTGAAAACTCTCTCAAAAATGAGTCGTAAACCTAGGATCTCGATCTGATACTATAGATATGGGCACCCCATGCAACTGAACAATCTCCCATATATACAGCCTGCAGAATTCCTCCAATGTGAAGGTCATCCACACAGCCAAAAAGTGTGCCAACTTCGNAAATTTATTTTCCAACTTTCAAATTTTTATTAAAAATCCCATTTTTGGGTCACCCGAGACTCGATCACCTCGTAAAACACAAAAAAATTGACTATATCGAAATTTGACGTGGTAACTAGATTTCGCGAGACGAATCCAACGGTGAGATCCGTTTCATCATTCGAGATCTAGAAAATTTCAGGTTTTCAACCCGTACCGTAGTGACAAATTATCGTTTTACCCTTTTTCATAAAAAGTTTAAATTTACCTGGATTTTACATTATTTCCCCCTTAAAAGAATTTCGCCCCCGAAATTCACACACACACACACATATACACTTAACTGCATGCATATGCAACATTAATATTATACTTAAACTTATAAAACTAGTACCTCCATCCTCGAACAGGAACGGATAATTGGTACGTATAGTGTCCTCACGCTCTCATGTCATCTCCTCTACTCCTTGGTGCTACCATAGCACCTTCACTAGCCGCATGGTCTTGCCTCGCAAAACCTGCTCCCGACTATCCATGATACGCACCGGTCCCTCCTCGAAGGTCCCATCCGCATCAATAGTCAATTCACCGCAATCCACCACATGTGTCAGATCTGGAGTATACTTCCGGAGCATAGAGACATGGAACACCGTGTGAACACCCAATAAATTAGGTAGTAACACTAGTCTATAAGCCACTATACTCACCCTCTCGAGTACCTCGAAGGGCCTGATAAATCTTGGCGACAGCTTCCCTTATTTTTTGAATCTGACCATTACCCTCTTAGGTGTCACCTTCAAGAAGACATGATATCCCACCTCAAACTCCAGAGGTCGCCGTCGTCTGTCGGCGTAGCTCTTCTGCCGATTCTGAGCCGTAAAAAGACGCTTTCATATCAAGTTTACCTTCTCTGAAGTGTCTTTGATCAAATCTGAACCCCTAGAGGATCTTTCTCCCACCTCCGTCCAACAAATTAGAGAACGACATGGCCTCCCATATAGTGCCTCATAGGGTGCCATCTAAATGCTCGCCTGATAACTCTTGTTGTAGGCGAATTCACTAAGGGTAAATGCTCTTCCCAATTACCCTTGAGATCTAGGACGCATGCCCGTAACATGTCCTCTAACATCTGGATGGTCCTCTTAGAATGACCGTCTGTCTGGGGATGAAAAATAGTACTCATCATCAACTGTGTCCCCATGGCTCGCTGAAAACTCTCTCAAAAATGAGTCGTAAACCTAGGATCTCGATCTGATACTATAGATATGGGCACCCCATGCAACTGAACAATCTCCCATATATACAGCCTGCAGAATTCCTCCAATGTGAAGGTCATCCACACAGCCAAAAAGTGTGCCAACTTCGTAAGTCGGTCCACTATCACCCACATTGCGTCATATCCTGACGATGTCCGTGGCAAGTGGGTGACAAAATCTATCGTTACATGCTCCCACTTTCACTCAACTACCTCCAAAGACTGGAGTAACCCTGCTGGTCTCTAGTGCTCGGCCATAACTTGTTGACATGTGAGGCACCGTCTGACAAAATCTCCAACATCTCTCTTTATCCTGTTCCAATAATACTGGCGACGAAGATCATCGTACATCTTTGTGCCACCTGGATGCACCGCAAAATGGGAGCAATGGAATTCTCTAAGAATCTCCTCTCTCAGCTCCATAGACTGGGGAACCACAATCCTTCCCCTATATCGAAGACTGCCATCTGAGTGAATGGTCCAGCTCTCGTTACTTGTACCCGAACGTACCTAGTCCCTGATGGATAATATCTCTGTGTNCGTGTGAACACCCAATAAATTAGGTAGTAACACTAGTCTATAAGCCACTATACTCACCCTCTCGAGTACCTCGAAGGGCCTGATAAATCTTGGCGACAGCTTCCCTTATTTTTTGAATCTGACCATTACCCTCTTAGGTGTCACCTTCAAGAAGACATGATATCCCACCTCAAACTCCAGAGGTCGCCGTCGTCTGTCGGCGTAGCTCTTCTGCCGATTCTGAGCCGTAAAAAGACGCTTTCATATCAAGTTTACCTTCTCTGAAGTGTCTTTGATCAAATCTGAACCCCTAGAGGATCTTTCTCCCACCTCCGTCCAACAAATTAGAGAACGACATGGCCTCCCATATAGTGCCTCATAGGGTGCCATCTGAATGCTCGCCTGATAACTCTTGTNTCACAGTATACTGTGTACATCCGTCCCCTCTTTGGAACTATCAAAATGGGGGCTGAAGTGAGCCTCCTCTTTAGTTCCTGGAATGTATTCTCACATAAATCATTCCACTCAAACTTGACCCCCTTCCGGGTCAATCTCGTCATAGGTGCAGCTAATCGGGATAAGTCCTCGATGAATCTCCTGTAATACCCTGCCAATCCTAAGAAACTACGAATCTCGAAGATTATCTTCGGTCTCTCCCAACTCATGACTGCCTCAACCTTCTCTGGGTCCACAGATACACCCGAAGTCGACACCACGTGCCTTAAAACTTTTACTTTCGTAAGCAAAAATTTACACTTGTTGAACTTGACATACAACTGTTGCTCTCTCAAGGTCTAGAGAACAACCCTCAAGTGATCCTCATGCTCCTCCTTAGACTTGGAGTAGATCAAGATGTCATCGACAAACACCACGACGAACTGATCTAGATAGGGTTGAAACACCCTATGCATGAGATCCATGAATGCCGTTGGGGCATTCGTCAATCCAAATGGCATCACAGTGAACTCAAAATGCCCGTAACATGTTCTAAATGCCATCTTAGGGATATCTACCTCCCTAATTCTCAACTGATGATAACTNAAAATGCCCGTAACGTGTTCTAAATGCCATCTTAGGGATATCTACCTCCCTAATTCTCAACTGATGATAACTAGTGTGAAGATCTATCTTGGAGTAGACCCGCGCCCCTTTCAGTTGATCAAATAAGTCATCAATCCTCGACAAAGGGTACCTATTCTTGATGGTGATCCGATTCAACTACCAAAAGTCTATGCAAAATCGAAGGGTCTTGTTCTTCTTCTTGGCAAACAATACTAGAGCGCCCCAAGGTGAAGTGCTCGGTCTAATAAAACCCTTGTCCAACAATTCTTGCAATTGGACCTTGAGTTCTTGTAACTCAACTGGCACCATCCTATGTGGAGTTATAGAAATTGGCGCTATACTAGGATGCAACTCAATGTTGAAGTCTACATCCCTATGGGGAGGTAATCCTGGTAGTTCATTCAAAAAAATATCCTTATACTCACACACAACCCGAGGCAAACCCAACTCATGTCTCACCTCGTCTTCTAGGGTAAGGCTTGCAAGTCAACGCATCAACTATCTGTGCCAACGGGAGTCATACATGGATTGGGGAAAAACTTCANTCCTATGGGGAGGTAATCCTGATAGTTCATTCAAAAAAATATCCTTATACTCACACACAACCCGAGGCAAACCCAACTCATGTCTCACCTCGTCTTCCAGGGTAAGGCTTGCAAGCCAACGCATCAACTATCTGTGCCAACGGGAGTCATACATGGATTGGGGAAAAACTTCATGCTTTTCTCTTTGAAACTTGAAATAAACACCATCAGGCGTATAAGCAGTGATCCTCTTCCGATCACAATCAATGACGACTCGATGTGCTGCCAACCAATCCATCCCGAGGATAACATCGAACTCTGACATGTCCATGATCCTAAGGTCCACAGTGAGTAGAATCCTTGCGATCTTTAATTCACAGCCCCGACATATCCGTTCAATACATACCCTAGCTCCTAGGGGTGAATTCATATACAATAGCTATTCCAAGGTATCACCCTCTAAGCGCAGGTCTCTCACACATGATGCAGATATAAATGAATAAGATATACTAGAGTCAAATAACAACCTTGCCCATAAGTGAGAGAGTAGAAATGTACCCTGTATTACATACTAATCTGCCGGNAACATATCCGTTCAATACATACCCTAGCTCCTAGGGGTGAATTCACATACAATAGCTATTCCAAGGTATCACCTTCTAAGCGCAGGTCTCTCACACATGATGCAGATATAAATGAATAAGATATACTAGAGTCAAATAACACCCTTGCCCATAAGTGAGAGAGTAGAAATGTACCCTGTATTACATACTAATCTGCCGGCTCAGTCTATGGCATAATGGTGTAAACACGCCCCTAGGTCCCTGAAGTACCAGCTTGTGAGCCCTGTCCTCGGTCTCGACCCATGCCCTGGCCCATCTGGCCTACTTGCGGAGTCCCCGTCCGTGGAGTAGTAGGGGCCTGTGTAGAACCCTGGAATTGATATTGACTCCCCAGGCCCATCGTAGGACAGTGAGGAGTATAATGTGTCAATGGCTGCCCCACCGAAGTTTGGGACTGAGATGACCCATAATTCTAGGATCCCTGCCTTTAGGGGCAATCCCGCTTCATATGACCCGACTGGTGGCAATGAAAACATATCCGTTGACCAGCTTGATAAGTTGTCCTAGGGTTTCCCCCGCCTTGGGAGAATCGACCTTGGCCCTGATGGCTACGACCCTGTCCCCATGTAGTAGATCTCCTCTATCTCTCTTCTGAACTAGAAGAAGAAGAAAAGGATTAGCCCTCCTTGTTCCTATCCTTGGCACCCGCTTCCCGGATGTTCTGTGTGTCCTCAACTTCTCTCTCAATGGTCATGACTGTTATGACCATCGAATCCATGTTTTGCAGGTAATGGGCCCATAATTTTACCCCGGATGGACAATTTCAGACCATCCTCAAACTTTCTTACCTTGGCCATATCTGTGGCCACGTAGCCATCAGCAAAACGGGCCAACTTCGTGAACTTGGCCACGTATTCCAGCACCGTCATTGTTCTCTGTCTCAAATCCAAGAATTCTCGGGCCTTTCCATGTCTAGCAGCCGCTGGGAAATACTTTCCCATGAAGAGCTCCCAGAATTCTCCCCATGTCATTTTCTCCAAGTTCTTGCAGTCCTTTGCCCACTCCCACCACAGTTGGGCTTCCCCCTCTAGCTGGAATGCAGCTAGCCTGATTTTCGTGGCATCGGAAGTGATCTCCATTGCCTTTAAAATTTTATCAACCTACCCAAACCAATGATCGGTTACCATCAGATCCGTCCCTCCCTTAAAAATTGGAGGCTTATGTGTCTTGAATCTCTGGAGGTTACTCACGCCTCCTTGTCCCACACTTGCACTAGCCTCCACATAGACTTGATGGTCAAAGGCTGGTGGTGGTTGATTATTGTCCTGCCCACCGCCTCGACGTCTTTTTCCTCTACTAGCCATCTACATACATGTTAGATAGCAATAGAGCACTAATTTAGTATCCTGAAGTAGAGACCAACTTTGAACTTTGAGATTTATCTCTCTGTCTCCCTAGTAGAGCTTATGCCACCCACTAGTAGACCTTTACACCTTGAACTATCCCATTCCCTTGTTTTCCAACCCCCATGGTTATGTTTTCTAACCCTAGTCTCCCTTTTTCCACATATATTTTACCATGTATATTATTCACATAACGCATAGTGCTTGACAAATTTCCTTGTAGTTTCCTAACCTCTAAACATCACCTTTTATCATGTATAGTTTATGGATGAAGGGGAGTGTCACTCTCCTATGGGTGGTGTCAAAAGAAAGGGCAAGGAGATGGAGGAAAATGAAATAATAGTAATGTGATGTGTAAATGCACAAAAATGTGTGTGTGTGTACAATACTGCTCCCCAAGCGCAATGAGTCTTTTGTGTGTCGTTGTTTTACTTGGAAAAGTATTTCAAGGTTGTCTCATCGGGGAAGGAAAGTTAGAGTGTGGTGAAGGTGATTTTGTTGCAAAAGGGAAAAATGTAAAATCTTTTGTTTGTGTTTTGGTGATTGGAGTTTGTGAATGAAAATACAATAACACAAGTGTTGGCTAATCCAAAGAGGTCATTCCAATGGGAATCCCAACTCAACTCGAAACCTTCCTCCAATGGTGAAAGGGCAAGGAGATGGAGGAAAATGAAATAATAGTAATGTGATGTGTAAATGCACAAAAATGTGTGTGTACAATACTGCTCCCCAAGCGCAAGGAGTCTTTTGTGTGTCGTTGTTTTACTTGGAAAAGTATTTCAAGGTTGTCTCATCGGGGAAGGAAAGTTAGAGTGTGGTGAAGGTGATTTTGTTGCAAAAGGGAAAAATGTAAAATCTTTTGTTTGTGTTTTGGTGATTGGAGTTTGTGAATGAAAATACAATAACACAAGTGTTGGCTAATCCAAAGAGGTCATTCCAATGGGAATCCCAACTCAACTCGAAACCTTCCTCCAATGGTGAAAGGGCAAGGAGATGGAGGAAAATGAAATAATAGTAATGTGATGTGTAAATGCACAAAAATGTGTGTGTACAATACTGCTCCCCAAGCGCAAGGAGTCTTTTGTGTGTCGTTGTTTTACTTGGAAAAGTATTCCAAGGTCGTCTCCTCGGGGAAGGAAAGTTCGAGTGTGGTGAAGGTGATTTTGTTGCAAAAGGGAAAAATGTAAAATCTTTTGTTTGTGTTTTGGTGATTGGAGTTTGTGAATGAAAATACAATAACACAAGTGTTGGCTAATCCAAAGAGGTCATTCCAATGGGAATCCCAACTCAACTCGAAACCTTCCTCCAATGGTGAAAGGGCAAGGAGATGGAGGAAAATGAAATAATAGTAATGTGATGTGTAAATGCACAAAAATGTGTGTGTACAATACTGCTCCCCAAGCGCAAGGAGTCTTTTGTGTGTCGTTGTTTTACTTGGAAAAGTATTCCAAGGTCGTCTCCTCGGGGAAGGAAAGTTCGAGTGTGGTGAAGGTGATTTTGTTGCAAAAGGGAAAAATGTAAAATCTTTTGTTTGTGTTTTGGTGATTGGAGTTTGTGAATGAAAATACAATAACACAAGTGTTGGCTAATCCAAAGAGGTCATTCCAATTGGAATCTCAACTCAACTCGAAACCTTCCTCCAATGGTGCATAGATGAACAATTGATTTGTGGGAAGCTAGGGATGAGATGGTGAGGATCCAAGCATAAACCATGACCAGGCTTATGGAATATCAAAGACTCACAACCACATCCACTCTCAATCCAGTCAAATCGAACCATTGTACACTAAGAGAAGGAAAGGAAATGAGTTGAAGTAGCATGCCCAAGAGGAGGTCTCCCTTGGATTAGCCAACTTAAAATTTAGCTACTCATGAAAGCAAGAAGGAAATGCATAACGTAAAGAGACATAATGAAGAAAGGAAACATGGAACTTAAGTTAAAGCAAGAAAACTTAAACTAAGAAGAAAAATATGCAATACCCATTTTAAAACTTGAAATGAAGAAAACTTAGTATAACAATGGTGAAATGTAGAACATGTAACTAAACTTGCAAAGTACTTGAAATAAATGACATTAAAAGTAAATAATGAAGTTTTCAAGATCCTTACAAAAGATTACAAGTGAAATGGATGGAAGAAATGCAAAAACATAAGCTTTCTATCTACTATTCATCATCTTCTTCTTTGGACTACTCCTAAGCTTAGGTAGCCACCCCTAATGTCTTGTGGAATGCTGAATATATGGAGTATCTTCCTCCAAAAACGTGCATGGAATGATGCCCTAGACTTCAGAAGTGACCTCCATCTGTAGGGGTGCCGGAGGAATGGGCTGGACAGAAGGGTTGTAGAGCTTGTCTGCACAGCCAGCTCCTCTTCTCTTCTCTTCTCACTCCTCATTGATGGCCAAGCTTCCAAAAGTCCAAGATAGGTGTCCCAAGGGGTGTTCTGAGTGTTGGGCGTGTCAGGGAGTTACAGGAGGATGTCTTGGTGGGACCCTCAAAGTAGCAAATCTAAGTTACAGAGCATTTGGGCAGATCAGGCAAAGCGTACCGGTATGCGTACCGGTACGTTGAACTCCAGTAGCCTCAGCGTACCGGTATGGTTTGGCTGGTTTTCTGATTTTCTGATTTCCTCCTCTCCTGAGCTATCCCAAGCTGCCTTTTCATCCCCATTCATCCCAAATGGTTTGGGAAGGCCTTAAGAGGCCTCATTTAGCACTTTTTAACTGCAAACGCCAAATATCATCGTTAAGAACTCAATTAACACGACTCCCATTATTTAATCTCCAAAAGCAATTAAAAAAAGATGATTAGCACATAAAAATCTACAAAGTTTTGTGCTAATCATATAGCACATAACATGTAGCAATTTAAGCACATAACATGAAATGCACAATAAATGCAATGGTCTAAACTCATGCTCAACAGCCCTAGGTAAATCGTATACCTAGGCTCTGAAACCAAGCTGTGACGCCCCTAAAATCAAGGGTCCTTTTTACATCGTTGACCATCCATTAACCCATGGAATTGCCTATGTTTTGCTGTACAACTCGACATCACGTTAATAGTATCCCTTTACCCGGGATTATAACTCACATGTGTAACTCGTGTTCCTTTAATCATTTAATCCAATCGAGGTTCAATATACCCCAATATATATCATTTAATGTCCATTTGTATCATTGGAACCAAGGAAACCAAAGTCCAATAGCATAGCAAAACAATTTTAAAATTTATTTTTTGGAAAGTGTACCGGTACGCTTTGCTAGTTCTTCCCTGTTTCATTTGTTTTCGATTTCTAATCATTTCCAATCCATCCCATTTTCACCCAAAACACATATAATGGAGTTTTTGACATAAAACATCATTTGTACAAGTTCATTACATTTAATTTACATATATTTACATGCCAAAATGTAGTTTTAACAAGAGTTTNTTTGGACTACTCCTAAGCTTAGGTAGCCACCCCTAATGTCTTGTGGAATGCTGAATATATGGAGTATCTTCCTCCAAAAACGTGCATGGAATGATGCCCTAGACTTCAGAAGTGACCTCCATCTGTAGGGGTGCCGGAGGAATGGGCTGGACAGAAGGGTTGTAGAGCTTGTCTGCACAGCCAGCTCCTCTTCTCTTCTCTTCTCACTCCTCATTGATGGCCAAGCTTCCAAAAGTCCAAGATAGGTGTCCCAAGGGGTGTTCTGAGTGTTGGGCGTGTCAGGGAGTTACAGGAGGATGTCTTGGTGGGACCCTCAAAGTAGCAAATCTAAGTTACAGAGCATTTGGGCAGATCAGGCAAAGCGTACCGGTATGCGTACCGGTACGTTGAACTCCAGTAGCCTCAGCGTACCGGTATGGTTTGGCTGGTTTTCTGATTTTCTGATTTCCTCCTCTCCTGAGCTATCCCAAGCTGCCTTTTCATCCCCATTCATCCCAAATGGTTTGGGAAGGCCTTAAGAGGCCTCATTTAGCACTTTTTAACTGCAAACGCCAAATATCATCGTTAAGAACTCAATTAACACGACTCCCATTATTTAATCTCCAAAAGCAATTAAAAAAAGATGATTAGCACATAAAAATCTACAAAGTTTTGTGCTAATCATATAGCACATAACATGTAGCAATTTAAGCACATAACATGAAATGCACAATAAATGCAATGGTCTAAACTCATGCTCAACAGCCCTAGGTAAATCGTATACCTAGGCTCTGAAACCAAGCTGTGACGCCCCTAAAATCAAGGGTCCTTTTTACATCGTTGACCATCCATTAACCCATGGAATTGCCTATGTTTTGCTGTACAACTCGACATCACGTTAATAGTATCCCTTTACCCGGGATTATAACTCACATGTGTAACTCGTGTTCCTTTAATCATTTAATCCAATCGAGGTTCAATATACCCCAATATATATCATTTAATGTCCATTTGTATCATTGGAACCAAGGAAACCAAAGTCCAATAGCATAGCAAAACAATTTTAAAATTTATTTTTTGGAAAGTGTACCGGTACGCTTTGCTAGTTCTTCCCTGTTTCATTTGTTTTCGATTTCTAATCATTTCCAATCCATCCCATTTTCACCCAAAACACATATAATGGAGTTTTTGACATAAAACATCATTTGTACAAGTTCATTACATTTAATTTACATATATTTACATGCCAAAATGTAGTTTTAACAAGAGTTTACAAAACAATCAAGGTTAAAGACCACATGTCGGCCCCTCTTCACCCTTGAGGCCCTGATTGAGAGCCATCCACCTGTGTGTATCCCACACTTGAAATATTTTCCCTTGTAGGGTGAGCCAATGCCCAGTAGAATATTTCCTATAGAGGTTACTCCCTCCCTAGATGCATATGCAATGTTTATGTGCAACACTTAACCATCATTTTCCATTCCAAGCAAGAATATACATTTCAATGATGAAATTTTACTATGTCATGCCATGAAATGAGGTGAGACTCACTCACGCATATCAACACGAGCCCTTCCCGGCTCCTCAACACATGCTAATATCCATGTGAATGAATCCATACCATGCGATGAAATGAGATGAGACTCATTCATGCTCCACAACCCAAGTCATACCCGACTCCTCAACACAATGCAATGTCAAAGTGAATTAAACCGTCATTTATGTTCACATCAAATGACATTCACAATTCCAGGGTCTTTCTTGGAGTAGGTATTCATGGACTTACACCAACGGCACCCATGTACTAGCCCGCATAATAAACCACAAAATAGCCCCTAATCGAAGCACAAAATAGTCCGTAAAGTGGCCTAAAATAGTCCGTAAAATGGCCCTAAAATAGTCCATGAAATGGTCTTAAAAATAGTCTATGAATGACCTAAAAATTGCCCCATGGAATGGCCCTAAAAACAGTCCATGAATGGCCTAAAAATTGCCCATGGAATGGCCCTAAAAACAGTTCATGAATGTCCTAAAAATAGTCCATGAAATGACCCTAAAAACTGTTCATGAATGACCTAAAAATAGTCACAATTTTAGTCCATATTAGGCTATAAAAACAGCCCTTAACAGGCCATAAAAATAGTCCGTAAACAACCCCATAACTGTTCCAAAAACAGCCCACATATAAACCAGTTTCACCCATTAAAACATGTCCAAAAGCAGTCCATTTGGACAACCCATACACAGCCATAAGACATCCATATTTCAGCCACAAAACAACCACATAACAGTCATATTTCAGCCACCAAAAATAGCCCCTTAAGGTAGGAGTAAAACCAAAGTAGGAAGAACCCTACCTCAATAGAAGTGTAGAATGAATACTAGAACCTCCAAGAACACCCCCAAAGCTCAAGATTTTGATTTCTCCAAAATCTTGCCTTTTGATCTTCGGTGAAAATCTTCGTTCTTGGTACCCACGCGTAGCTCTTGTCCCGTAGATCAACTTTGATTCTTGGCTTGAGCGATTCCGACCGACGGATCTTTTTGAATTGTAGAGACAAAATTGGATTTTTCCCCTTTTTTTTCTCTCTTTCTCTCTAATGTCTGAAACCGGCTGAATATCAGAGATATTTCTGCTGAAATATCTGATATTTAGCCCTATTTATAATTTCCAAAGCTTGGCCCGAGTCGCGCCACGTGTCCCCTTTTGTCCGGGTCCGTTTTCGCCCCGAAACAATTAAATTTCATACCGGTTTAAGCTCAAAATATTTTATATGAACTTTATTTTAAATATTTTTCAACTTTCAAAATTTTTATAAAAATTTCGTTTTTGGGAGTCACCGGACACCCGTCGCCTCGAAAAATGTGAAAAACTTGACTATTTCAGAATTCGACGAAAATTGACAGGAGAACTAGAATTCATGATGCGAATCCAACGGTGAGGTCTGTAGTCCCACCCGAGCTCTATAAAAATTTGTATTTTAAATACGCATTAGGATGACAAATTACCATTTTGCCCTTTTTCAGAAAAAAAATTCAAATTTTTCCTGGGTTTCACATGGATCCTTCAAAAGAATGGTCTCCACATTTTTGACAAAGTTCTCCAAAAATAGTTTCAACCACTGACCATTAACAGTAAAGATATTATCGTTCGATGGATTTTCCACTTCTTTTGCTTTGTGTTCAAACACCTTTTTGACAATATACGGCCCTGTCCATCTTGATCTCAACTTACCAGGGAATAGGCGGAGTCTTGAATTAAACAACATGACTTTTTGAGAAGGTTCAAAAGACTTTCGCATAATGTTCTTGTCATGAAAAATTTTCATCCTGGTTTTAGCAATCTTAGCATTTTCATATGCTTCATTTCTCAATTCCTCCAATTCGTTAATTTGCAATTTTCTTGAAGTCCAGCTTTGCCTAAGTCACTGTTCATTGCTTTAATGACCCAGTATGCCCTATGTTCCAATTCCACAGGTAGGTGACACGGCTTTCCATAGACTAATCGATAAGGAGACATGCCCAAAATTATTTTAAATGCAGTGCGATATGCCTAGAGGACATCAGTTAGTCTTGACGAGCAATCTATGTGGTCTAAATTTACCATTTTTTCCAAAATTATTTTGATCTCGCGATTAGCTAATTCAGCTTGTCCACTAGTTTGTGGATGATAAGGGGTCGCAATTTTANTAGAGGACATCAGTTAGTCTTGACGATCAATCTATGTGGTCTAAATTTACCATTTTTTCCAAAATTATTTTGATCTCCCGATTAGCTAATTCAGCTTGTCCACTAGTTTGTGGATGATAAGGGGTCGCAATTTTATGAAAAATGAAATATTTTTTCGTCAGATTCCAGAAAGGGCGATTGCAAAAATGAGCCCTCCATCACTTATGATTGATTTAGGAACTCCAAACTGGGACAAAATCATTATTTCGGCATAAAATTTCTTCAACCCATTTGGATACATAGTCTACGGCCACTAAAATGTATAGATAGCCGAATGAAGCGGGGAATGGTCCCATAAAATCAATGCCCCAACAGTCAAAAGTTTCAATCATCAGAATGGGATTCAAGGGCATCATGTTTCTTTTTGAAATGCTTCCCAACCTTTGGCATCTATCGCAAATTAAACAAAAGGCATGGACATCTTTGAAAAGTGTGGGCCAGTAAAATCCACACTGCAATATTTTTGCAGCAGTTTTTCTTGAAGAGAAGTGGCCACCACATGCTTCAGAATGGCAAAAGGTTATTACCTGTCTGCTTTCTTGAGTGGGGATGCAACATCTTATGATTTGATCCTTATAGTACTTAAATACGTACGAATCTTCCCAAAAGAAGTTACGAACCTCCCTCAGAAATTTCTTTTTGTCTGTGGGGGAAAAGGATGGAGGGAGTGTTCCAGTAGCAAGAAAAGTAGCAATATCAGCGTACCATGGGGTCTCATCAATTATGAACAGTTGTTCATCAGGGAATTTTTCATTGATTGGTAGTCCATCCTCGTGGAATTCATAAGTTAACCTGGATAGATGGTCTGCCACCACATTCTCAACACCCTTTTTGTCCTTAATGACTAGGTCAAACTCTTGAAGTAAGAGTATCCATCTTAAGAGCCTAGGCTTAGCATCCTTCTTTGTGAGCAAGAATTTTAATGCTGCATGGTTAGTGAACACAGTAACAGAAGAACCAACAAGATAAGGATGAAATTTTTCCAAAGCAAACACTACCGCAAGCAATTCTTTTTCAGTTGTTGAATAATTCATTTGAGCATCATTCAAAGTTTTACTTGCATAGTAAATGACATGTGGTTTCTTATCTTTTCTTTGTCACAATACAATACCTACAACATAATCACTTGCATCACACATTAGTTCAAAGGGTAGAGTCCAGTTAGGGGGTTGCATTATTGGGGCAAAAATTAACATGCCTTTAAGCTTGTCAAAAGCTTTTTGGCATGCTTTACTCCAATCAAAGATTATGTCTTGACTCAGGATATGACACATGGGTTTTGCTATGGTATTGAAATCTTTTATAAATCTCCTATAAAATCCTACGTGTCCCAGAAATGATCGAACATCCTTTACAGTCTTAGGAGCTGGCAAGTTCCCAATTAGATCTATTTTGGCTTTTTCAACTTTCATACCCTCAAACGACACAATGTGACCTAAGACAATGACTTGTATTACCATGAAATGACATTTTTCCCAATTAAGCACCATATTGGTCTCTCTACATCTTATTAATACCTTTTCTAGGTTGGCCAGACACAAATCAAACAAGTCACCACAGACAGAGAAGTCATCCATGAATACTTCTAAATTTGTTTCGATTATGTCACTGAACAAACTCAACATGCATCTTTGGAATGTTGCAGGAGCGTTATAAAGTCCGAAAAACATTCTTTTGAATGCAAAAGTGCCAAAGGGGCATGTGAATGTGATTTTCTCCTGATCATTAAGTGCTATCTCAATTTGATTGTACCCAGAATGGCCATCCAAGAAACAGTAAAATTCATGGCCTGTAATTCTCTCTAGAACCTGGTCTAGAGAGGGAAGAGGGAAATGTTCTTTTCTAGTCACCAAATTGAGCTTTCGATAGTCAATACACATCGGCCATCTTGTGACGGCTCTAGTTGGTACTAGTTCATTGGCTTCATTTTTTACCACTGTGACCCCAGACTTTTTGGGCACAACTTAGGTTGGACTAACCCATTTACTATCGGAGATGGGAAATATTATTCTTGCATCTAAGAGTTTAAGCACCACAATTTTCACAACTTCCTTCATGTGAGGGTTCAGTCGTCGCTGCATTTGAGGAGTGGGTTTTGAATCCTCCTCCAGGTATATGACATGATTGCAGATCAATGGGCTTATACCTTTCAAGTCAACGATGGTCCACTCAATGGTGCTTTTATGGCTTTTAAGAACTTCAATCAGTTTAGATTCTTGCAAGTCTATGAGCTTCGATGAAATTACCCTTAGGTACGACTTGTCCTCTCCAAGGAATGTATATTTGAGGTCAGATGAGAGAGGTTTCAATTTAGGCTTTGGTGGCTTGACACTAGATGAGAGTGGCTTTGTGCCACTTGGCAAAAGTTGCTCGGATTTGGGGGTCCATTTATTAACAGCATGAGTTGGGCAATTCTTTGGATCATCATATGTTGTTTCAGATGTGATGGATTCTGATAAAGAAAGTTTAGTGAAATTTTCACAGAATATGTTATTTAGATGGTCCTGAACCAAAGACTCAATGAAATTTATTTCTTTTTCTTCTTTGTCCTTTCCTGGGTGTTTGGCAACATTAAAAATATTCAATTCAAGAGTCATATTCCCAAAGGTNTTTTAGTGAAATTTTCACAGAATATGTTATTCAGATGGTCCTGAACCAAAGACTCAATGAAATTTATTTTTTTTTCTTCTTTGTCCTTTCCTGGGTGTTTGGCAACATTAAAAATATTCAATTCAAGAGTCATATTCCCAAAGGTTAATTTCATGACCTCATTTCTGTAATTGATTAGCGCATTTGAAGTTGCTAGGAAGGGTGGACCAAGAATAACGGGAATTGGGTTCTTTGAATGTTTTGCTGGCTAAGTATCTAGGACGATGAAGTCAACAGGGAATACANCCATTTCTGTAATTGATTAGCGCATTTGAAGTTGCTAGGAAGGGTCGACCAAGAATAACGGGAATTGGGTTCTTTGAATGTTTTGCTGGCTAAGTATCTAGGACGATGAAGTCAACAGGGAATACAAAGTTGTCTACTTGAACAAGTACATCTTCAATAATACCCCTAGGAATTTTGACAGATCTGTTTGCCAACTGAAGTGTGACACTTGTGGGTTTGAGTTCTCCCAGACCCAACTACTGGTAAATAGAAAATGGGAGCAAATTGACACTTGCTCCAAGGTCTAACAGTGCTTGTTCAATTCTAAAATTTCCAATGACACACGACACAGTCGGACACCCTAGATCTTTGTATTTTGGAGGAATTTTGTGTTGAAGCAAGGCATTGGCATGTTCTGTCAAGAAGACTCTTTTTTGAACATTTTGGCTTCTCTTGACTGTGCACAAGTCTTTCAGAAACTTGACATAAGATGGAACCTGTTTGATTGCATCCAGAAGTGGGATGTTGATTTTTACTTACTTGAAGAGCTCGTAAATTTCTGGTTGATTATTCAACTTCTGTGTAGTTTTGAGTCTATGAGGAAAAGGAGCAGGAATAGAACACGAGGATTCTTCTTCCCTTGATGGCTTTGGTTCTTGTCAATCATGGGCTCGGGTTCCTCTTCTTTCGCATATTCAGGCTCAATTGTTTCAGTCTCAATTGGTGGATTGACTGGGATTGACTCAGGTTTTGGCTTTGGAAGTAACATGTCTTTGATAGTCTTGTCAATCACCTTGCCACTTCTTAGTGTAGTGACAACTTGGGCTTGGGCTTGGGCTTGTGGAGTTTCCATGATTGTGGGATTTTTCACCTAAAATTGGCCTTGTGGTGGTTTTGGTTAGGTAGAAAACTTGCCCTTCTCATGTGTGGTCATGGATTGGGTCAACTTTTGGATGTGGCTTTTAAGATCCTCGAAAGATTGAGAAGTCTGTGTTTTGAAATCAGTAAAAGTCTGAGTGGATCTATTGTTGTAGTTCAATTGGCTGTGCATCAACTGATTCAAAGTATCCTCAAGGTTTCTCTTCTGTGGTGGTTGGTATGGTTGGTATGCAAGAGGTCCTTGAGGTGGTGGGTGTGAACCTTGTTGTTGGTTCATAAGAGTTGGCTGTGTGTTTCTCTAACTGAAGTTTGGGTGGTTCTGCCACCCTGGATTATATGTTTCAGAGCATGGGTTGAAGTAAGGCTTGTTGAAGTTGGAAACAAGATTTGTTTGTTCCAACAAAACCTCTTTGAATGCTGGAATAGTAGGACACTCCCCAGTAGGATGTCTTGTCAGTGCATAGATCCCACACACTTGTTATGTGGGAGAGCTAACATCAACTTGATGAACCTTTTTCATCTCTAAAGCTTGAAGCTTTCGAGACAGGGTGGACATTTTTGCTCTTAGGTCATCTTCATCTCTTAAGACATACTTACCCACTTGGGAAGTAGATGGTTTAGCTTCCACAATGATAGGGGAGGCTGAGTCTCACATTTGAGAACTGTCAGATATGGTTTCAAAGAAATTGAATGCCTCCTTTGGACTTTTGCTCATAAACTCTCGTTGAGCCATCATTTCGACAAACTGACGTAGCCTAGTAGGCAAAGAGTCATAAAAAAATCTTACCAAAGTCCAATTCTCAAAAGCATGGTGTGGGTAGGACTGAAGTTGATCCTTGCATCTCTCCCAACTTAGGTAAAAGGTTTCTCCTTTTTTGACTACAAAATTCATGATTTGCCTTTTCAATGCATTAGTGCGGTGTAGAGGGAAAAAATTTCTGAAAAATTCATTTTGTTGTACCCGCAAGTCAAGTATTGAAAGAGCTTTTAAAAAATTTAGCCATTGTTTAGCTTTATCCTTTAGAGAGAATGAAAAAAATTTCATTTTGGCTAGCTCAGAATTGTCTTGAAATGTTCCACATACTTCCTCAAACTCTTTTATGTGCAGGTATATGTTTTATGTTTTGAGTCCACGGAATTGAGGGAGTAGTTGAACTGTCCCCGTCTTTACAGTAAAAAAGGGTGCATATTCAAGAAAGATAAAACAAGAGGGGACACTATTTCTTGTGGGATTTAAGTAATCCCATAGAGTTTGAATGTTAGGCACTTTCCTCTCTCTCACGAGAATTTCTCCTCGTCTCTCATCATTTGCCATTTACTTCCACAAGAGTCTACTACTGATCTAGGTGAAAGTGGTTCTGATTGATTCACAGACCTAGAAGATTCTGCCGGCAAATTTTGCTAGTGAGGAGCGTTCTCAAATATAAAATTAACTAAAACAACTTTATACACAATAAAACAAATTTATACACAAAAAGTGAGGTCTTTTTACCTTTTACCATAAACACCTTTTATGGTTCCCTGACAACAGCGCCAAAAACTTGACTTGATCCAAAATGTGTACACCTAAGTGCAAGCGGTCAAGTTGTAATAATAATCTGGTTAAGTCCAGAGTTGAATCCACAGATAACTATGATTGGTGTTTTGAAGTAAGCAATAATAGAGACCAAGTAACTAAAAATTTTGAGAGTTTGGAGTGGTGAGATTTCTTAAATAGAATAGAAGATTCTTTTCAAGAGTTTTCTAGACAAAATATAAGATAAATTCAAATGTAAAATAGTCACCCTTTAGCTTGAGGATCAGAAAATGTGGTTGATCATCCGGTTTGTTATACTTGTGTTTTATAACTCAATTAACTCGCGTGTCAACTGCAAGTTAATCGGAAGATAAAGATGGATTGTGAGAATTAAGCTCATGATTCCGATGCCTTTCTAGAAGTGGACAAGAATTGCCTGTGCCGAGATTTAACCCATCTACAAACAAGCAAGTGTTTCTACAAGGCATCCAACCATGGCATTAATATTCCATTGTTTAGATAAAACACGATAATAGTGAAGATTGAAATGTATCATGCAGATATAGCCTAGGTATTTGCCTTGAACCAACAGGTTTTTCTATGCAAGAGNGTTTAAATAAAACACGATAATAGTGAAGATTGAAATGTATCATGCAGATATAGCCTAGGTATTTGCCTTGAACCAACAGGTTTTTCTATGCAAGAGTCATCCGTGACATAGAAGGAACCCATGGTTACACAAAGTACCTTAGCTTTGCTAGATGCATTCAATCATTCAATGAACAAGTGAAATATAAAGCATTAAAGCATAAAGGGATTACATAAATATAACTTTCGGGTAATCAATACATGTTTATCACCTCTTGTTAAAGAGTGAATAAGGAACTATTCACTCTTCGTGGCTTGACTAAAGCTAAAAAAGTGAGTGATACTCATCCCTCCAAGTAGAGAACTTACATGGTAGAGTGCAATAAATGGAGAGCCGATCTTCACCAAAGAATAAGGGAATCACGTTCCACCCTTCACGGCTTTGGTAAAGCTCTAGAAAAGTGGAAGAATTTGACTCCTCTAAGGAAAAAGGAAACTTAAGTAATGGAAGTGAAAGAAATAAAGAAAGTAGAAGAAAGCTAGTTACTATTGGAGGGTTTCCACCACAACCAAAATATGAGCTATCTCTCTTGATACTTGTAAATAAAAGCAAGTACAACTACAAGGGGAGTCTAAGCCTCCATCATGGTTATCACAACATGAATGTAAAAACTTAGCACAAGTAAATAAAATACTTCGACTACAAGGGGAGTCTAAGCCTCCATCATGGTTGATACAAATGCAAAATGAAAACATAAACATAAATGTACAAGAACTAGCTCTCTACTCTACAAGGAAAAAAAAGTGTGTCATGAAGCTCTTTTAATGGGAGTATTTATAGGCAAGGAAGGGAAGGGGGGGGGGGGGAAGGAATAGTGTTTGCCACCCAAGTCCAAGTGAAAAGCCAACAACTCTGTAGCTAGTGAGTGGGACGTTCGAACGTGATCTATCGTTCGAATGTTGTGTCTGTTTTTGCTTTAGGGGTGTTCAAACATGGAGTGACGTTCAAACGTTGTCTCTATCTTTGCTTTAAGGGCATTCGAACGCCAGATGGGGTCTGAACCCCCTACTCAAGTAGCCTGTGGTCTCTGTGATGGTTACTTCCGTATGTCTTGACCAACTTTGACCCTGTACTCAACAACTTGGTCCTCAGTAACTTAAGACAACGTTCGAACGTGGAGTGGCATTCGAATGTTGTACTTAATNTCCGTATGTCTTGACCAACTTTGATCCTGTACTCAACAACTTGGTCCTCAGTAACTTAAGACAACGTTCGAACGTGGAGTGGCATTCGAATGTTGTACTTAATGATCCACGTTCGAACATTCTTGCTTTGTGCGAAGCTTTTCCAATTTTGCCCCTTAATCCACTAGTGTTACATTCAAGTGTGATATTTATTGTCCTTGAGCTCTTGTTCACTTTAGGTCCTGAAATGTCATTACTTAAACTCCATCAAAGCACAATTAGTCTCAATAAGGCATAGTAAAATACTAACTTTAAGCACTAATCATGTTTATTGACTATTGAAAGCTCAACTCTTGCACAAGAAAAGATCACTTCCCTTTGCCATTCCTAGACCAAGTGTTGGAGAGAGTAGTCGGACACTTGTTCTATTGTTTCTTAGATGGATACTCCGCCTACAATCAAATTGAGATTGCATTCAAGGATCAAGGAAAGACCACCTTCACTTTCCCTTTTGGTACCTTTGCCTACCGACACATGCCATTTGGGTTGTGTAATGCCCCCAAGGACTTTTCAAAGATGTGTGATGGGAATTTTTAGTGATATGGTGGAAAAGATCATGGAAGTCTTCATGGATGCCTTTTCCGTATTTGGGGATTCATTTCAGGGTTTTTTTGGAGAACTTAGAGAGAGTCCTTGAGAGATGCGAGGATAAGAACTTGGTCCTCAACTGGGAGAAGTGCCACTTCATGGTGACACAAGGAATAGTGGTCGGGCACATCATTTCGGCAAAGGGGATCGAAGTCGAAAAATCCAAGGTTGATGTAATTTTCAACCTCCCTACAATGAAGGTCATCAAAGATATCAGATTGTTTCTGGCCATACTGTTTTTTCTCGTCATTTTATAAAGGACTTTAGTGCATTGGCTTGACCTTTGACCAATTTGCTTTCAAAGGATGTCTCATTTATGTGGTCGAATGGTTGTGAGACATCATTTTAAAAACTCAAAAGTATTCTCGCTTCACCTTTGATCATGCGACCGCCCAAGTGGGACTTACCATTTGAGCTTATGTGCAACGCGAGTGATTACACGGTCGGTGTAGTGCTTAGTCAAAGGGAAGACAAGAGACCTTATGCAATATACTATGCTAATAAAACTCTTAATGAATCACAAATGAATTACACTACCACTGAAAAAGAATTGTTAGCCGCAGAATTTGCATTGGATAAATTTTGATTTTATGTCATTGGTTCACCTATTGTAGTTTACACTGATTACTCTACTTTGAAGTATTTTTTGTCTACGCAGTACACAAAATCGAGACTCATTAGGTGGATACTCCTCCTACAAGAATTCAATTTGACAATCAAAGACAAAAAGGGAGTTGAGAATGTGGTGGCGGACCATTTATCCCGACTTGTGGTTCAAGATGCCAATGAGCATATGCCTATCCCAGAATTTTTTCCTGATGAGCATTTATTTTCCATTCATTTTGTTTGTCCTAGGTATGCTGACATTTGCAACTATCTTACTACAAGACAAATTTCATTGCACTAGAGCCTGAAGGATAGATGAAGATTTATGGCGGATATGAAGTACTTTTACTTCAACAACCCATACTTGTTCAAGTACTACCCTAACCAATTCATGAGGAGATGCATACCTAAGAATGAACAATGGGACCTCCCTGCATTTTTCCATTCCGAAGCGTGCAGTGGACACTTTTCTTCCAAGAAGACTTTGGCTAAGGTTTACAATTAGGTTTTTATTGACCCTCATTAATCAAATACCTTGTTTCTTTCTGTAAAGAATGTGACAGGTGCCAATGTTTGGGTGGTGTGACCCAAAGGAACATGATGCCCCCCTATACTTGTTATCGAGATATTTGACTGTTGGGGCATTGACTTCATGGGTCCCTTCCTCATGTCATTTGGCTACGTGTATATTTTGCTGGCAGTGGACTATGTGTCCAAGTGGGTGGAGGCTATCCCAACCAAGACCAATGACCACCAAGTCATGGTCAAGTTCTTAAAAGAGAACATCTTTTTGAGGTTTGGGATGCCTTGTGCAATGATAAACGATAGTGGTTCTCATTTCTGTAATAGGTCATTTGCATCGTTAATGTATAAATATGGTGTCACACACAAGGTGTCCACTACTTACCACCCACAAAACAATGGCAAAGCCAAGTTGGCCAATAGGGATATCAAGAACATCCTAGAGAAAACGGTGAACCGTAATAGGAAGGATTGGTCATGTAGGTTAACCGATGCCCTATGGGCTTACCGCACTGCTTAAAATATCATTCTAGGCATGTCACCCTATAGGCTAGTCAATGGAAAGGCTTGTCATTTGCCAGTTGAAATGGAGCACAAAGCTTATTGGGCCATTAAGAATGATTATATGGAGTGGGTAGGTTGTTAGGGAATTTTAACACTTGCCTATTGTTGAGAGTTTGGTGAAATGGGTATTGGAAATGGGTAGGTTTTTAGAGAATTTTAACACTTGCCCAATGTTGAGAATTTGGTGAAATGAGTATTGGAAATGGGTAGGTTGATAGAAGTTGTATCACTTGCCTATTGTTGTAAAAAAAAAATTGAGGAATGGGTATTGAGAATAAGTAAAATAAATTCCATCTTGAATTGGGTATGTGAGATTAAGCTAATGTGACTTTGAGTTATGTAAATTGTGGGGATGTTATGTGTTTATGTTATGCCTTGATGAATTTAGTGTATTGATAGCATGATTATGTGATAACGCGCTTGGAAATTGTGTTGTAGGAATTGTTGATATATATATACATACTTGTGATTTATTGGCATTGATGGGTTATGGAAATTATATGCTTGGATATAATTGCCCATGGAATGTGTTGAAATAGTTCATATGTCACTCATTGCATATTGGACATTATATTTTTGTTGCAATGATACATCACATTGTATATGCACGGAGATATCGCATCATAAGGGTGTGTGTGCGCATGGTTGTCGTCAACACCACACTTGGTAAATGATGGGTGGCCTTGAGAAAGTTGGGTCGAAGTCCTAACTGAGTAACACGGTTTGCACAATAAATTGGGTCAGGGTTAGTAAGAAGGGCTAGAATATCTCTCAGGTGCAAGGCTCGGTAGTTTGGGTACGCACTCCCTTGGTTCGGTCCACAAAGTGTGTGGGTGTACGCGGAACCCTCGGTGGAAGTTTATAAATTCTGACACACATACACACTTAACCGCATGCATATGCAACAAGTAATACTATACTTAAAATTGTAACTATGTACCTCCATCCTCGAACAAGTGAGGGCATATGGCATGTTGCAGTTATTCTCACAGAAGAACAAGAGCTATTTAAGTACAACGTTCGAACGCCAATACACGTTCAAACACCATCTTGAATTATTTGAGGACCTACAAAAGACTACCAGGGTGATGAGACATGTCTTGTTGACTCCTATCTACTGTGGGTGACAAAAGCCACTTGAGTTCCATGTTCAAACTCCAGTCAGCATTCGAACGCCCATCACAGAAGACAAGAATCAACCTTCAAACGTCATCCCACATTCAAACGTATTCCCTAGACAGTATACAAAGTGGTTGATTTTCCATCCGGATCTTGGGGCATTCACTTGGACTTTGAACTATTCTTTTACTCTTCGTACCCCTTTCTCCTTGCCTATAAATACCTCCTCTTTGGATAGACATGGGACACAAACATACATAGAGAGAGAGAGATCATCTTTTAGTTGAGGAGAAAACCATCCAAAAGTAACTAATTTCTTTCTACTTTCATTATTAGTTTCATTAGCTTTCATTGTAAAAGCTTTTTTCTTCACTTAGAGGAGTGAAACTCTTCCATCTTTCTAGATCTCTTGTAGCCTTGAACGGTGGAAAGTGATTCACTCAATCTTCGTCGAAGATAGGCTTATTGTATAGTGTAGTTTCTCTTGTAACTCCTCTACTTGGAGGGATAAGGATCACTCTCTTTTCTAACTTTCTCAAAGCCATGAAGAGTGAGTAGTTTCTCATTCACTCTTTAGTAAGAGGTGATTAACATGTGTAAATCATTTGGAAGTTTATTTTGTGCATTTCATTTATGCTTAATGCTTTATCTGTTGATTACTTATTGAGTGATTGAATGCATCTAGCAAAGGTAAGGTACTTTGTAAAACCATTAGTCCTTTCTAAGACAAGATGACTCTTGGCATAGAAGGATTCATTGGTTCTTTGCAAGTACTCCAGCTAGATCTTTATGACTACATTTCAATCTTTACCATTATTGTGCTTCAACTAAGAATGGAATACTAACACAGTGGTTGGATGACTTGTAGAATTACTTGCTTGTTTGTAGACGGGTTGAGTCCCGACACAGACAATTCTTGTAAATCTTTTCAAAGACATTGGAACCATGATCTTAATTCTCATAGTCCATCTTTATCCTCAAATGAATTTGCTGTTGACACAGGGGTTTATTGAGTTCTCAAGCATAAATATAACAATCAGATGGTTGACTACATGTTCAGATCCTCGTGCTAAATGATGCCTTTTACATTTGAGAGAATATTATATTTTGTCTAGAAAATTCCCTTAGAGAGAATCTTAAATTCCGTCCAGGAAATTCCATAAACATCATAACTTCAAATCTCAAGGGTTTCAGTCACTTTGGTCTCTATCACTANTTTCTCCTTGCCTATAAATACCTCCTCTTTGGATAGACATGGGACACAAACATACATAGAGAGAGATAGATCATCTTTTAGTTGAGGAGAAAACCATCCAAAAGTAACTAATTTCTTTCTACNTCACCCACAAAACAATGGCAAAGCCAAGTTGGCCAATAGGGATATCAAGAACATCCTAGAGAAAACGGTGAACTGTAATAGGAAGGATTGGTCATGTAGGTTAACCGATGCCCTATGGGCTTACCGCACTGCTTAAAATATCATTCTAGGCATGTCACCCTATAGGCTAGTCAATGGAAAGGCTTGTCATTTGCCAGTTGAAATGGAGCACAAAGCTTATTGGGCCATTAAGAATGATTATATGGAGTGGGTAGGTTGTTAGGGAATTTTAACACTTGCCTATTGTTGAGAGTTTNCCTGAAACACTAACATTAGTTCCATGTGAATTCGACTCTGGACTTAATCGAATTATTACTACAACTTGATCACCTGCATTTGGGTGTACACATTTCGGATCAAGTCAAGTTTTTGGCCCCATTGTCGGGGAACCAAAAAGGTGCTTTAATGTAAAAGGTGAAAAGATCTTCATTTGTTATATATATTTTTGATTTACTGTATATAATTTTCATTTTATGTCTGAGGATGATCCTCGCTTTCAAAATTTGCCAGAAGAATCTATTGGGCCTGTAAATCAGTCTAGACCATCTTCACCTCGATTAGTAGCAAATTATTTTGATAATAGTATGGCCAATAATGAGAGACAAGGAGAAGTTTCTGAGAGGGAAGAGGAAGTTCCTAATATTTGAAATTTAAGGGATTATTTGCATCCTATATGAAATAGTGTCCCCTATTTCTTTGTGTTTCCAGCAAATGTGCCCCTCTTTAATGTAAAGGCGGGGACAGTGCAACTACTACCTCAATTTCATGGACTTGAATATGAAAACACATATCTGCATATTAAGGATTTTAAGGAGGTATGTGGAACATTCCAGGATAATTCTGAACTAGCCAAGTTGAAACTTTTTCCATTCTCTCTAAAGGACAAAGCTAAACAATGGCCAAATTCTTTGAAATCTCATTCAATACCAAACTGACAGGCATTATAGAATGAGTTTTTCAGAAAATTTTTTCCTCTACACTATACTAATGCACTCAAAAGGCAAATCATGAATTTTTTTGTAAAAGAGGGAGAAACATTTTATCAATGTTGGGGGAGATTCAAGGATCTTCTCCAATTCTATCCACACCATGCTTTTGAAAATTAGACTTTGGTAAGATTTTTCTATGATTTTTTGCCCACTAGACTACATCAGTTTGTTGAAATGATGGCTCATGGAGAGTTCATGGGAAAGAGTCCAGAGGTGGCATTCAATTTTTTTGACAACATAACTAATAGTTCTCAGATGTGGGACTCAGCCTCTCCTACCACTGTTGAAGCCAAACCATCTACTTCCCAAAGGGGTAAGTATGTCTTGAAAGAAGATGATGACTGAGAGCGAAAATGACTACCTTGTCTTGAAAGCTTGAAGCTCTAGAGATGAAAAAGGTAAATCAAGTTGATGTTGGCCCTCCCANAGGGGTAAGTATGTCTTGAAAGAAGATGATGACTGAGAGCGAAAATGACTACCTTGTCTCGAAAGCTTGAAGCTCTAGAGATGAAAAAGGTAAATCAAGTTGATGTTGGCCCTCCCACAGAACAAGAATTTGGGATTTGTATGTGACAGGATGTTTGATGGTTTCCATTGTATTCCCTAATGTCCTAATATGAACCCCCACTGTGTGTAAATGGCTTATAGGTGGGTGAGTGTCACTCTCACNGAACAAGAATTTGGGATTTGTGTGTGACAGGATGTTTGATGGTTTCCATTGTATTCCCTAATGTCCTAATATGAACCCCCACTGTGTGTAAATGGCTTATAGGTGGGTGAGTGTCACTCTCACTCGAGTTCAATGTAAGCAATGGGGAAATAGAATGATGTGGTGGAATGAAATGCGTGTGTGTGTGTGTGAACAAAAATGCTCCCCAAGCGCAGAGAGACTTTTGTGTGTTGTGTTTTACTTGAAAATCGTATTCCCAGGTCGTCTCCCTAGGGAAGGAGGTGAATCATGTTGGAGGTGATTTTGGGAAAAAGAAAAGTGTAAAAATCTTTTATCTTTTGAGTTTGGTTTGTTTGTATCTTGAAAGAATTGTAATGGAAAACAAGTGTTGGCTAATTCGAAGGGTTTACTCCAATGGGAATGCCAAGTCAACTCAAAACCTTCTTCCAATGATGCCTACATGTTCGATTGATTCGTGGGAAGCACGGGACTAAATGGAAGTGAGGATCCAAGCATAACCCATGACAAGTCTATGGGATATCAAAGACTCACAACCATGTCCACACTCAACCCAGTCAAACCGAACCATTGTACACCAAAAGGAGGAAAGAATATAAGTTGAAAGGGCATACCCAAGAGGAAGTCTCCCTTGGATTAGCTAACTTAAAAACTTAGCTACTCATAATGAAAACAAAGAAAATAATGTAATGGAAAGAGATTGTAGAGAACTTGGGAGCATTAATTATGAAAGCTAAAATGAAAGATAAACTTGAAAATGAACTTGCAGTGAATAGCAGTAAAGACATTAAATGATGCTTACAAGGTTCTTACAAGAGATTTCAAGACAATGTATGGAAGAAAATGCAAAAATATTAACTTTTCTCTCTAGTACTATTCATCTTCTACCTTGGACTCTCTCTCTCTATATTACAATGTATATCTATCTAATGCTGAATAATGGTGGAGGAGCTTGCCCAAAAACATCCATGGAGCTCCCCTCTAGCTGTATGATGTGATCCCAATCAATAGGGGGCTGATTTGATGGAGTGTTGTAGGCTAGGATAGCCTAACCTGTCCCTCCCATTTCCTTCCTCTTCTCTTTCTTCCTTATTAATACCAAGGCCTTCAAAGTCCAAGTAGGGGTGAGGGGAGCCTTCCAAACATGTAAGGAATGTCAGGGGACTTGTTGGAGAAGTGGAAGTGGGACCCCTAAGTTGCAGAGTTGAGTTGCAGGTCGTCTGGGCTATTTGGGCAAAACCTTCCTGAAGGTCAACAAAAACCTTCAGAAAGGTTAGTGCAGGAACAGTTAAATGAAGAAACCAGTAGGCAATACCTTTTATACTTTCATTCCAGTAGGCAAAACCTTCCGTGTGAAACCTTCCATAAGGTTTTGGCAATGAATAGGAAGTCCAAGGTAAAACCTTCCGGAAGGTTTTTACCCAAACCTTCCAGAAGGTTTTCAACCATTTTGCAATTTTCTTGGTTTCTTCACCCTTCAATCCTTCGTTTAAGCTACCCCCTCATCTTCATTGACTTCAAACACTTCATTGGGGGCTTAACTTGAATCATTTACATCCTTTTACTTCCATTCACACAATGCTCCATCAAAACCAAAATTAAACGCATTTCTCCCCAATTTCATGACAAAAGTATAAAAGGTATATTAGCACACAATATATGTCATGTTTTTGTGCTAATCACACCCCCCCCCAACTAGAGCTTTGCTAGTCCCTAGCAAACATTATTTCTAACCACGAGCTATAAATTACAACAAAATCCATTCATACAATCACACACCATCCATAACATGCAAAATTCAAAAATCATATTAAAATTACATAAATAGCTTTGGGCAATAATTAAACAAAAGAAATGTGGAATTTCATTGATCATTTCAAAAAGTTCTTTACAATGGGTTCAAGTTCTAAAAAAAAGCGACCAAAACTTAGAGACACTTCTACTGGCCGATACAAGAAACCCTAGCTATGTACAACCAAAAACCAAAACAAACTAAAAATATCCTCAATCGTCCTCCTCATCAAATGCATCCTCCTCCTCCGTCTCTGACTCAAAATCAGACTCCTTCTCCTCCTCCTTGTCGTCGATCTCAACGGTGACGAAAGGCACTAGAGCTGTGGTCGAGGGTCTAGCAGGTTGTGGTGGAGGTCCTCCAGGGATAGGCTCACCTAAGAAAGTATGCTGGAAGATCCTCATAACCATGAGTGTTAGGCCGTGCATGGTAGACTCCAATGCATCTAAGCGCTGAGGAATAGTATGGGTTGGAGCTATTGTAGGTGCTAGTGGTGGGGGTGTTGAAGAAGAAGAAGGCCCTGTTACAAATGGCTCTCGCCCCCATGTGCGTACATCTTTACCTTGGCCTGAGCACAGACCTTGTTGACAAGGCTACCAAAGGGGAGGNTTCCATTCACACAATGCTCCATCAAAACCAAAATTAAACGCATTTCTCCCCAATTTCATGACAAAAGTATAAAAGGTATATTAGCACACAATATATGTCATGTTTTTGTGCTAATCACACCCCCCCAACTAGAGCTTTGCTAGTCCCTAGCAAACATTATTTCTAACCACGAGCTATAAATTACAACAAAATCCATTCATACAATCACACACCATCCATAACATGCAAAATTCAAAAATCATATTAAAATTACATAAATAGCTTTGGGCAATAATTAAACAAAAGAAATGTGGAATTTCATTGATCATTTCAAAAAGTTCTTTACAATGGGTTCAAGTTCTAAAAAAAAGCGACCAAAACTTAGAGACACTTCTACTGGCCGATACAAGAAACCCTAGCTATGTACAACCAAAAACCAAAACAAACTAAAAATATCCTCAATCGTCCTCCTCATCAAATGCATCCTCCTCCTCCGTCTCTGACTCAAAATCAGACTCCTTCTCCTCCTCCTTGTCGTCGATCTCAACGGTGACGAAAGGCACTAGAGCTGTGGTCGAGGGTCTAGCAGGTTGTGGTGGAGGTCCTCCAGGGATAGGCTCACCTAAGAAAGTATGCTGGAAGATCCTTATAACCATGAGTGTTAGGTCGTGCATGGTAGACTCCAATGCATCTAAGCGCTGAGGAATAGTATGGGTCGGAGCTATTGTAGGTGCTAGTGGTGGGGGTGTTGAAGAAGAAGAAGGCCCTGTTACAAATGGCTCTCGCCCCCATGTGCATACATCTTTACCTTGGCCTGAGCACAGACCTTGTTGACAAGGCTACCAAAGGGGAGGTTTGCCTTTGGCTTTGCAACCTGGGCAAACTCCCTTATCTCCATCTAGATCAAATAAGACACATCCATGGCTATCTCCATCATGAAAGCATGAAGTAAAGCCAACTTCTCAATGTTTGGGTTCTTCTCTGAACCCTAGGGCATCAAGTTGTAATGAAGAACTTTATTCATTACCTTGTATGAGTGCTTAAGACCCCGACCAACGTTGTTCCCTTGAACGTCGTCGAGTCCTCATAAGCAAGAGCCACGTAGTCACTAAGCATCCTACCTCCATCCACATTGTGTGGGTAGACAGGGCTAGTCGGGGGTGGCCTCTCATACCCCATCACCATGGCAATGGTGTCTGGAGTCACCTCAAAGACTTTTCCTCAAACATTGGTCCTCAATTGAACACCGTCTTCTCTGAACACCACTAACTTCTTGTAAAATTCTCGGCACAAACCCAAGTTGTACCCCTTAACCTCCTAAAACCACACATTCACTCCACGAGCCTTAATCACTCTTACTACCTCATCCCTAGGACCAAGAGAGGCTTTGTCAACAGATCTCTAGCATGTTACACCCTTTTCCTCAATGCGTTGCCTACGGGCATCATGCTTGGCCTTGGTTATCCTCTCCTGGCCACTTGGGCCCTCCCTGGCTCTCTTTCAAGAGCTATAGCCTGCGGATGGTGGGGAGTCGGAGCCTGTCCTCTTTTTGCAGGCCAAGAGCATCAACAGTGCCCCCATAGAGAGAAAAGTCAAAATCATAACCAAAAAATTCTCCACCGGCTCAAAAATCTCCATGGGCATCCCATTCATTCTAGCCATCGCAATGGAGTCAAGAGATTTGAAAAAGTACAAGAATCAATTTGAGAAAAATTGGGCAAAATGGGAACCTAGGGCATGTGTAGGGCACTAGGAAATTTCGGCTAAAACCCTCTAAATTCAAGCCTTAATTAAGAGAAAGTAAGGAAATTGAACTTTGCGGGAAGTAATTTGAAGGTTAGAAGAGAGTAGGAGGAGAGGAGAAGGCTTGGGATGATTTAATTTGGGGGAAATGTGAAGAGTTTCTCGAAAAGAATCTAACTTAAAACCCTTGTTTTTAGGTTTCTGGGCAAAACCTTTCGGAAGGTTTTGCTTACTGCCTAGGTTAAAAATTCCAATTCTTTATTCAAAAATTCATATCCAATCCAAATATTCTCAACTCCAAAACATTGTAAAATCTTTTCTAAGACATCTAACCTACCAAAAACTTGAACCACACCTATGAACCACAATTGAATGATCATGCCCAAAGTCAATTCCGAAATTGCAACATGATTTAAGATTTTGATCTTTTCAAAGCATAAATCATGGATTTCTAACTTAAACTACCAAAATGAATACCCAAAATGCAAAACATGAGTTCAAATAACAAGGGCATTCCTAAATCTAAACAAATACTGAAAGTTGAGCCATATTCTCCAATCCTTTAAGTAAAGAGCTACCTAACACGTCGATCGACTGATCGAACCAAGCACNCTGAAAGTTGAGCCATATTCCCCAATCCTTTAAGTAAAGAGCTACCTAACACGTCGATCGACTGATCGAACCAAGCACACATGAGCAACACTATGGCTTTAAATACTAGTCTAAAGTATGCACCTACACATTCATTTTCAAACTCGTGTGTGTGTGTGCAATGAACAAGTAATTTAAGCATTTAGACAATGGAATTCACATTTTCTTTGGCCATCCAACTTAAGCTTCAATGCAACCTCATGAAGGGTGTCTCTCAACAATGAATCACATATATGCTATCCTGTCATGCACTATGTATACGTGAGATGGAATCTTGTGCACAAAACGAATTATGCTCACATATGATCCAAAAATGAAGTTTATGCATGAAAGTGAAACAACCTTGGGCACTATATAGCAAACCAACTTCTCTTTCTCTTTAAAGGTGTGCATCTCCCATGCTTCTCTTGATCAATTAGGACTTCAAGGGTTATAATGGGGCATTTGGGGGTGATATTGAGGCAAATGAAATGAAGGATAGGGTAACAAAAAGGGTTGTTCCAAGTGAAAGACTTTTATTTCAAAAACATCTCTCTTTTCATGGGATTTTCATTCTTTACACCATCACCACACTCTTTGTTTCTTTTGTTGCTTTTCCTTAACATTTTCCTTTTCTTTTGATCATTCTTTTCTTCTTTTCACCCCTTTTCTTCCTTTTCTTGGATTTTCTTTCTTTTTCCATTGAACTCCTTGAGTTTCGACATCATTTATCCCTTTGTTTGAGTTTCCTCACCATACTTCCTTCTCTTTTACGATCATTCATATTCAGCTCTAGGAACAACCAAGGTAAGGTAGATATTTATCATTTTCTTTGGCTTGGTCTAATGTGTGGCATAGAAACGAATTTCAATAAAGGCTCAATTATGGAACTAGGGATAATATTTTCTCAAAAAAAGGATTAAGGCTCAAAATATTCAAAAATGGCCTAAGATCACCTCTAGATAAGCATGGGGGAGCATTATGCATTTCAAGACAAGTCAATCACTACACAAATGTACCTAACCGAAACAAGCATAATGAGACTATTGAACAAATTTGAAATTGAAGAATTGTTCCTTGAGTAAATGTAAGTCCCCTCCAACAAGGATTGGCACTAAATCTCTCATAGGTTCTTACTCATCTCTACTATTCATGTCAAGCCTTAAAATGTGAACTCAACTCGTAAATTACCAAAATAACAAGTTCAAGGTGCCAGAATAGTTGAGTTTAAAAGCAAACCCATATGTGAAACTCAAGCATAGGATGAACCTCTATAGTGTGCTCATGTATTCAGGATTCAAGGCAAAAATCAACATATCACCCAACTCATAACACTTTTAATAAACGAATATAAATCAACATTCAGATATTTTCACAAAAATTTTCAAAATTTTCACATCATTTGCACTATTGTGAACAACAATCTGTATGTAAGTGAAAGGTGAATTTTCACTGCAAAAATGAACATATTATCAACAAAAAATTTTCACAAATATTGGTGTATCNCTAAAATGTGAACTCAACTCGTAAATTACCAAAATAACAAGTTCAAGGTGCCATAATAGTTGAGTTTAAAAGCAAACCCATATGTGAAACTCAAGCATAGGATGAACCTCTATAGTGTGCTCATGTATTCAGGATTCAAGGCAAAAATCAACATATCACCCAACTCATAACACTTTTAATAAACGAATATAAATCAACATTCAGATATTTTCACAAAAATTTTCAAAATTTTCACATCATTTGCACTATTGTGAACAACAATCTGTATGTAAGTGAAAGGTGAATTTTCACTGCAAAAATGAACATATTATCAACAAAAAATTTTCACAAATATTGGTGTATCATCCAAATGGTGCACTTCACCCGCAACTTGTTCTATGCATTGTCCTCAATGCAACAAAAAATATATGATATGCAATGAAAGACTGTAAAATGATGAGTAGGATTAGAGAACACCTCGCAATTGAGCTTTTGCCAAAAACACCAATACCTGCAACTAAGAAAACAACACTATACGAAAAGATAAAGTGAGTATATAAACAGTTAAAGTAAATAAAAATGATTGTACACTAAGAATCCTAAGAACAATTATTATTCCTCCAATTCTGGATATGTCGGATCCATAAAATCCTCCTCCACTCCTTGCCCTTCAAAACCCTCGAAGAATGGCTTGAGTCTTTGGCCATTGACCTTGAATGTCCTGCCATCCTCCGAGTTTGTGACATCCATGACTCCATTGGGGTTGGCCACCTTGACAAGATAGGGGCCATCGCAATGAGATCAGAGTTTTCCTTGAAAAATAGAGAGACGAGAGTTGTATAAGAGCACTTTTTAGCTGGGTTCAAATGACTTCCTCACGATGGAATTTTTATGAAATATCTTAGCCCATTCTTTTGAAATTTTTGAGCTCTCATACATATCTCTTCCAATTCATTCAATTCTAGCTTCCTATGCTCTTCGGCCATTCTCAAATTGTAGTTAAAAGTCCTTATGGCCCAATAGGCCTTGTGTTCCATCTCAACTAAAAAATGGCAAACCTTTCCATAGACGAGCCGATAGGGAGACATGCCTAAGACAGTCTTGTAGGCAGTGCAGTAAGCCTATAGGGCATCGATCAGTCTAACTAACCAATCTTTCCTATTTGGGTTCACCATATTCCCTAAGATATTTTTGATATCCCTATTGGCCAACTCGGCTTGGCCATTGGTTTGTGGGTGATATGCGGTGAATACCTTATGTGTGACACCATGTTTATGCATCAATGATGCAAATGGTTTATTACAGAAATGTAATCCACCATCGCTTATCATTGCATAAGGCATCCCAAACCTCAAAAAGATGTTTTCTTTCAAGAATTTGACCACGACCTGATGGTCATTAGTCTTGGTTGGGATCGCCTCCACCCATTTGGACACGTAGTCCACTGCCAATAGAATGTATAGATAGCCAAGCAACATAGGGAAGGGACCCATGAAGTCGATGCCCCCAACAATCAAACATTTCTATAACAAGTACAGGGGAGAGCGGGCATCATGTTTATCCGGGTCACACTACCCAAACGTTGGCATCTATCACATTCTGTACAAAATGAAATACAGTCTTTTATAAGAGAGGGACAATAAAAACCTGATTGTAGAATTTTTGCTGAAGTTTTCTTTGCAGAAAAATGGCCATCGCATGCCTGTGAATGGCAAAACTCAAGGACTTCCCATTGTTCATTTTTTTGTACGCATCTTCGCATGACTTGGTCAAGGCTGTACTTGAACATATATAGGTTGTCGAAGTAAAAATACTTCACGTCCGCCATGAATCTGCTTCGATCCTCTAGGCTCCAATACTGTGGTATTTGTCCTATTGCAAGATAATTACATATGTCAGCATACCATGGACAAACAGAATGAATTGAAAGCAAATGTTCATTAGGGAAAAAATCAGGGATATGAATGTGCTCATCGGCCTCTTGCACTACCAGTCGAGACAAATGATCTGCCACCACATTCCCTACTCCCTTCTTGTCTTTGATTGTTAAATTGAACTCTTGGAGTAGGAGGATCCACCTGATGAGTCTTAGTTTGACATTCTTCATAGATAACAAATACTTCAAAGCATAGTGATCAATATAGACTATTATCGGTGAACCAATGATATAGGATCAAAATTTATCCAATGGAAATACTACTGCTAGCAGCTCCTTTTATGTGGTAATGTAATACATTTAGGCTTCATTGAGCATTTTGCTAGCGTAGTATATTACATAAGGTCTATTCTCCTCCCTTTGACCGAGTATTATGCTGACCGCGTAATCACTTGCGTTGCACATAAGCTCAAATGGTATATCCCTCTTGGGTGGTCACATAATTGGAGGTGTAGTAAGCATGCTTTTGAATTTTGTAAAAGATGCCTCACAATTATCTGACCACTCAAATGGGACATCCTTCGACAATAAATTGGTCAAAGGTCGGGCCAATGCACTAAAATTTTTAATGAAGCAACGGTAAAAACCAGAATGGCCCAGAAATAACCTGATATTCTTGACGACTCTAGACATTGGGAGGTTGGAGATGGCCTCCACCTTTGATTTTTCCACTTCTATCCCCTTCGTCGAAACAATGTGCCCGAGCACAATTCATTGTGTCACAATGACGTGACACTTCTCCCAATTATAGACTAAACTCTTCTCCTCGCATCTCTCAAGAACTTTCTCTAAATTTTCTATACATCCTTCAAATGAATCCCCGAACACTGAAAAGTCATCCATAAAAACCTCCACTATCTTCTCCACCATGTCACTGAACATCCCCATCATGCAACATTGAAAGGTTCCCAGGGCATTACATAGCCCGAAAGGCATGCAACGATAGACAAAGGTACCGTAGGGACAAGTGAAGGTGGTCTTCTCCTAATATTTCCAATGCAAACTCGATTTGATTGTAGCTGAAGTATCCATTTAAGAAGCAATATAATAGATGCCCCACTACTCGTTCCAACACTTGTCGAGGAATGACAATGGGAAGTGGTCTTTCCATGTGCATAAGTTAAGCTTGCAGTAGTCAATACACACTCTNCCAACCAATCGCCCCTTTATGCCTCCTCAACACTTCCAAGAGATCTCTTCTTGCTTTGGATCGAAGGTTGAGCTAATCACTACTGGGAAGGTCTTGTCCTCCCCAAGATACGCATACTTAAGATGAGATGGTAATGGCTTCAAGTCCAACATGGGTTTTTATACATCTGATGGAAAGATCTTCTTTTCTTGATGTGGAAACTTCTCAAATGTAGGGATCCATTTGTCTACCCCTTTCAAGCTCTCTAACTCCTCTTTCTCATCAATCTCTCCCATATCAAGACTCTCCTCCTCAACTCTTGAGATACCCAAAAGCTACAAGTGTTCTTCCATCAAAGTGTCAATCCTATTGACTCTACCAAGTATGACGGGCATTTGGGAGCTAAGATTTGCAACCGGGTGAGTATCAAGTACAATAAAGTCAATAGGAAAGTAAAATTTATCAACTTGCACTAAAACATCCACAATTACTCTCCTCGATGTTTGGACACTATGGTCCGCTTGTAAAACCCGGGTAAATTTAAACTTTTATGAAAAAGGGAAAATGGTAATTTGCCATTACAATATGGGTTGTAAACTTAAAATTTTATAAAATTCGGATGATGAAACGGACCTCACCGTTGGATTCGTCTCGTAAAATCTAGTTACCCCATCAAATTTTGAGATAGTCAAATTTTTTGTGTTTTACGAGGTGGTTGAGTCTCGGGTGACCCAAAAAATGGGATTTTTAATAAAAATTCAAAATCTGGAAAATAATTTAAGGCAAATTAAAATTAAATTATTTTAAACTTGAATCGGNATAGCCAAGCAACATAGGGAAGGGACCCATGAAGTCGATGCCCCCAACAATCAAACATTTCTATAACAAGTACAGGGGAGAGGGGCATCATGTTTATCCGGGTCACACTACCCAAACGTTGGCATCTATCACATTCTGTACAAAATGAAATACAGTCTTTTATAAGAGAGGGACAATAAAAACCTGATTGTAGAATTTTTGCTGAAGTTTTCTTTGCAGAAAAATGGCCATCGCATGCCTGTGAATGGCAAAACTCAAGGACTTCCCATTGTTCATTTTTTTGTACGCATCTTCGCATGACTTGGTCAAGGCTGTACTTGAACATATATAGGTTGTCGAAGTAAAAATACTTCACGTCCGCCATGAATCTGCTTCGATCCTCTAGGCTCCAATACTGTGGTATTTGTCCTATTGCAAGATAATTACATATGTCAGCATACCATGGACAAACAGAATGAATTGAAAGCAAATGTTCATTAGGGAAAAAATCAGGGATATGAATGTGCTCATCGGCCTCTTGCACTACCAGTCGAGACAAATGATCTGCCACCACATTCCCTACTCCCTTCTTGTCTTTGATTGTTAAATTGAACTCTTGGAGTAGGAGGATCCACCTGATGAGTCTTAGTTTGACATTCTTCATAGATAACAAATACTTCAAAGCATAGTGATCAATATAGACTATTATCGGTGAACCAATGATATAGGATCAAAATTTATCCAATGGAAATACTACTGCTAGCAGCTCCTTTTATGTGGTAATGTAATACATTTAGGCTTCATTGAGCATTTTGCTAGCGTAGTATATTACATAAGGTCTATTCTCCTCCCTTTGACCGAGTATTATGCTGACCGCGTAATCACTTGCGTTGCACATAAGCTCAAATGGTATATCCCTCTTGGGTGGTCACATAATTGGAGGTGTAGTAAGCATGCTTTTGAATTTTGTAAAAGATGCCTCACAATTATCTGACCACTCAAATGGGACATCCTTCGACAATAAATTGGTCAAAGGTCGGGCCAATGCACTAAAATTTTTAATGAAGCAACGGTAAAAACCAGAATGGCCCAGAAATAACCTGATATTCTTGACGACTCTAGACATTGGGAGGTTGGAGATGGCCTCCACCTTTGATTTTTCCACTTCTATCCCCTTCGTCGAAACAATGTGCCCGAGCACAATTCATTGTGTCACAATGACGTGACACTTCTCCCAATTATAGACTAAACTCTTCTCCTCGCATCTCTCAAGAACTTTCTCTAAATTTTCTATACATCCTTCAAATGAATCCCCGAACACTGAAAAGTCATCCATAAAAACCTCCACTATCTTCTCCACCATGTCACTGAACATCCCCATCATGCAACATTGAAAGGTTCCCAGGGCATTACATAGCCCGAAAGGCATGCAACGATAGACAAAGGTACCGTAGGGACAAGTGAAGGTGGTCTTCTCCTAATATTTCCAATGCAAACTCGATTTGATTGTAGCTGAAGTATCCATTTAAGAAGCAATATAATAGATGCCCCACTACTCGTTCCAACACTTGTCGAGGAATGACAATGGGAAGTGGTCTTTCCATGTGCATAAGTTAAGCTTGCAGTAGTCAATACACACTCTCCATCCAGTGATCACCCTTTTTGAAATAAGCTCATTATCCTCATTTGCCACCACGGTGACTCCCGACTTCTTGTAGACTACTTGCGGGGGGGGGGGGGGGTAAACCACTTACTATCGGCAATTGGAAAGATAATGCCCATATCAAGTAGCTTTAACACATCGTCTCTCACCATATCCTTCATGATTGGGTTCAACCTTCTTTGTGGTTGTCGAGACGGTTTAGAGTCCTCTTCAAGATAGATACGGTGTTTGCAAATGATAGAGCTTATACCTTTGATGTCAGCAATTGTCCAACCAATCGCCCCTTTATGCCTCCTCAACACTTCCAAGAGATCTCTTCTTGCTTTGGATCGAAGGTTGAGCTAATCACTACTGGGAAGGTCTTGTCCTCCCCAAGATACGCATACTTAAGATGAGATGGTAATGGCTTCAAGTCCAACATGGGTTTTTATACATCTGATGGAAAGATCTTCTTTTCTTGATGTGGAAACTTCTCAAATGTAGGGATCCATTTGTCTACCCCTTTCAAGCTCTCTAACTCCTCTTTCTCATCAATCTCTCCCATATCAAGACTCTCCTCCTCAACTCTTGAGATACCCAAAAGCTACAAGTGTTCTTCCATCAAAGTGTCAATCCTATTGACTCTACCAAGTATGACGGGCATTTGGGAGCTAAGATTTGCAACCGGGTGAGTATCAAGTACAATAAAGTCAATAGGAAAGTAAAATTTATCAACTTGCACTAAAACATCCACAATTACTCTCCTCGATGTTTGGACACTATGGTCCGCTTGTAAAACCCGGGTAAATTTAAACTTTTATGAAAAAGGGAAAATGGTAATTTGCCATTACAATATGGGTTGTAAACTTAAAATTTTATAAAATTCGGATGATGAAACGGACCTCACCGTTGGATTCGTCTCGTAAAATCTAGTTACCCCATCAAATTTTGAGATAGTCAAATTTTTTGTGTTTTACGAGGTGGTTGAGTCTCGGGTGACCCAAAAAATGGGATTTTTAATAAAAATTCAAAATCTGGAAAATAATTTAAGGCAAATTAAAATTAAATTATTTTAAACTTGAATCGGGATAAAATTTAATCGTTTCGGGGTGAAAACGGACCCAGAGAAAAAAGGGTCGTGTGGCGCGTTGTGGACAAAATCAGATTTCACTCCCATTCTTTAGCCAGTTTCAATGTGAGAAGAGAGGAGAGGGAAAAGAGAAAAATTCTCAACTTCTCTCTACGATATACCAAGATTGAGTAATCGAATCCACTTGGGCCAAGAACAAAAGTTGATCTCCTCGTCGAGGGCTATGCCTACGTACCAAAAATGAGGGTTTTCATCGAAGGTTAAATTTTTTTTTTT